>NNCF01126704.1:21285-115750 GCA_002313205.1 Laupala kohalensis | reverse complement strand
TCATACAGGTTCTCTAGGCTTTGTCTAGGGGCGTGTTTATTGTAACAATAAATCGTGAATTTAGTGTTATTTCAATTCTTATGATTTTTAAACACTATACTCAGAATAATCTATAGTTCGATAATAACTTGTGCATGTAATTTTTTTGCTTAAAATTACAAACATATTGACATTCTATTAGTATTATAACTTGCAGCCAACTTTTTATCTTATCTAGGAACTTTTGCTGAAATTTTTGAATCCGCCTCTGCCTTAGGGCCCTTGATCGGAATTGATGGGGTGGACCCTTGCTTGCTTCCGGAGAGTAAATTAGTTTTTTCCCCTTCACGTGGTCATACGCAGTTTGTACTGTTTTTTGACAATAAATTTATTTATTTAAATTTAAGTGCAGATTGATAATGAAAAAATAACTAAACAAGACAAGGGGTGGATGAGGAAAATCACAAAAGAATATGAACGATGCTAGCAAATAAGATGGGAAAAAGCAACGGAGGGCAGGGATTTATATAGAATTATGAAGGATGTCACATATGTACAGAAAATGGTTCAAGCCAGAAGCTCATGTAATTGAAGTACCTACTGGACATGGAGAGTTCAACAGTTACTTCAAAAAGAGAAGAATAAAAGAAAATGAAATGTGTTTTTGTGGGCGGGACATTGAAGATGGTGTGCACGCACTGCTAGATTGTAATGTTACAGGGACTGATAGAGGGGTATAGCTGAAACGCAGGAAAAGTAAGTGAAAATTTAATTTACAAGACTGGGAGCAGTAGATAGAAACAGAAGAAGACTACATGCACTTCGAAGAATACTTCATGCAGATCATTTTTATAAGAAAGGAATGCGTAATTGAATAGTACAAGAACATACAATTACTTGACGCGACAAAAAAGGAAACTAAAAAATACAAGAAAAATTAAAAAGAATCACCTTGTTAGTGCCCAAAAGGTCGAGGAACAGGGGTAAAGAAGCAAGAAAATGAAAAAGAAATTGTGGGTGGGACATATTCTTCTCTGTATGTCGCAGCGATATACTATGTAGTGGTTTGTTTAGGAAATAATTGGAGAGAAAAATTGGCTCGTAGAAGTTTCCGCTCTCTACGAAAAAGTAAGTTTTCAGGTTAGAGTGGCATTGAATCGCGAATGGAATCTACACCGCTGATATTTTATCATTAACATTATTTCAAATAATTTCTATTGAATATTTACGTAAAGTTCTCCCCTCATACAAACACACTCACCTCAGTCTCCATTTCCGTATCTACAACTTTTGGTTGGCAATCATGTTCCAAGGTACGACATCTGCTTCGTTCTATTGCGCCAAGCTACGTCAGTAATATGAAGTTGCTGGAGACGCACATGACATAGCTGCAAATTTGAACAGCGAGAAACTTACTCCCAAATTAAGAATTCTATCTTCCTCTCTTCGGTTTCGAAAACTTTGTTCAACATCTCTTTTTGGAATTGACATGTGTATTATGTCGCAGGTTGCAGGGCCAGGTTTTCATATTGCAAACCACTTGTCTAAAATTCATGTCCGAAAAGGGACGGGAAATGATCTATGGAAATTAAGTAACATTTGTGATACGCCTTTACTACACTTTTGTGACGTCCTGAAGAATTGGTTACATACCATACGTGATTTCACGAACCTCCTAGCAATATTTCGAGTTTGTAGCTGAAGCAGATTGTCCATGACGATGACGAGCCATTAAGAAAATATTCACACGTGCTCCCTTAAAACGCGTGGTATTTAGCTTTTATTTCGAACAAAATTTTGTTGTGCATTCGAACAATACATGCTCCGAAAAGCATGCAAATCACATTCACATTTTGGAGTGACCTAAATCCACATTTCTAAGACCCAGGAAAAGAACTGTACACAGAATTAATTTTCATTTAGAGATGAATATTGAATGAAAGATTTCTGTGTATGAACTCCAGCAATTATGAATTTTTCCGTTCACTTTATCTATGATACCTCATGCCCAACATCAATAACGAGTTTTTTTATCTTGAAACCTTTCTCCACAACAGTTTAAATATTTTCTCACAGTTAAACAAAACATACTGAATTTTCCGTCTTGTTTTTTTAGTCTTAACTACTACCTTTTTAGTTGATATAAAGGTCACAATCCTACATATCAAATATTTTTTTCTTTTACTTTTTTACAAGGACAAGTAGAATGAATTACATTAAACCTCTTCGGACCCACGTAGAAGTCACCGGAAGACTTCGAAATTTAGAAAATCTCTGTCATCGCTGAAAATTATTATGTATTCCTATTTGCAAACGTCATATCCAGAAAATAATTATATCTCTAGAATTCGTAATGTATATATTTGAAAGTAAATTATCTTGAGCTCGGAGCTTTTGACTATTATCTCTCGCCCTTATTACTTCAGTCATTAAATCACGTTGTTATTATTATTGTTTTTATTATTATTATTATTATTATTATTATTATTATTATTATTATTATTATCATCATCATCGTTGTGAAGAATTATTTCTCAGAAGAAGCTGGAAAACATTCACCCACCCCTTGGATGGTATTGTGGTGGGGCTTCATTGATTGAGATAGGAAATTCATCCTGCCCTGCCCGAGGATTCTCAATTAATTCAAAAATTTTCGGACGATTTGACATGTTTGCAAGAGGACAGTGCGACCTTCATGACATCCCCCTTGCTTCCTAGGTCTTCCAAATTCTTCGTAAACTTCTTTGTTAATATAATTCGACAGACATAGGGGATATGATTTGAATTTCTAGGTCCTCGTATTTCCTTACTTTTTTCTGTATCGGTTGCATTATTGTTGTGAGTCAGTGGAACAGTAATATCTATTATGGTGGCAATATTTTATTTTCCTTTCCGATTTAAAGGATATTATGGCTATTATAAGCTACTGACTTGTTTGATAGCACAGGTCTATCATAATAGAGAACGTGTTTCTGGTCGTCGAGTACTACTGGTGATTTATTGATACTTCTCTTCTTAGTCATTCTAATTTTATTGCAAGCCGTTGGCGAATTAGGTTGGCCACTTGGTTATGTCTACTTCAGTAAGCATTTTTTTCGAGAGATGAGCAACATGCCAACATGTGTTCGATAGATACACCAGGTCTACCACTCTTACCCCATGCATCAGAAATATAGAGTTTGAGGATGTTTCTCATAATATCTTGTCTTCATCACTCTATCTTGAATGAACATCAGAAACCCCTCTATTTCAGGATGTAGGTGTCCATCCTTGATCCTTTGCAGGAACAGTGTATAATCTATATCAACAGTTTTTAACGATTTTGGTAATTTTTCGTATAGTACCACTTTTCTGCTTCGTGGTTCCAGTTTGAGTGGTGTAAATCCGTCATCATCTTTTGCAATCATTATCATAAGTTCTTCATTAGATATAATTAACTTGGTTCCTAAATTATTTTCTTGATTCCTCCATAACTTATGAATATTTAATAATCCACATTCAACATACTTTTGGGGCAAGAACAGCCGAACAGTGGAAGAGTTTAGATGCAGGTATCTCATCTTTTTCAAAGGGCTCCTTGCCAATCTTCTAAGACATTCAGAGCAGTGTGTGACTATTTTACCGTGCCAAAGGAGTACGCCAGGATAGGAGTAGTCCAGAAAATAATCGCTGTGTTGATATTTTCCGCAGATTATTATTATTAACTTTCCTCTCAGTTCTACAAGAGGATGTTTCAACTTAACCTTGCCTTTCTGAAAATGTGTACAAGGTGCTGATTTATTACATTCCAGGAATTTTCTGCAGGTACTATAGATAATTGTGAAAATTTAAAGCCTTGAAATTTTTACGGAAATATCCATTTTTGGGTTCCTCATCAATTCGCCCATGCACATTGATTCTGAGTACTACATGACTCAACATATTTCACTCTTATTTCTTATATTCTTGGTCTCTGCAATTTTTCGATAGTCGTGCTCACTGGAATATCACTGAAATATATATATCACTGGAATTTAAAGGGTACTTCATATGAATATGAAAGTACATTTTTGAAAATTTCTGAAAAATGGCTCCATTTTTTAAAATTTTGCAAACAAGAGCTTTAAGTAGTATGTATTATGATCGACCCACTGATAGTTGACGTGTGGACCTTTGCCCGTGAGTCAGCAACAGGCAATGGTCTCGTAACTCACCTCGCTGAGTGTTCCGTATGAATCAATTTCTCTCCATCATTCTGGTCTTGCTGAGTACGGGTAAAATTTTGTTATATTTCAAAGTACCCCATTAAGAAGATTAAAATGACAGCAAATACGATTAAAATATTAAATTTTAAGGTTTTTAATATTAAATAACGCGACTAAACTTATTGTAATTATTCAGTCTTTTTTCCCTTCATGGGACCCAGTTTATATTTCTTAGTAATGTTATCAATGTTTAAAGGATTTCTCTTGCGTCATTGCTTCTTCCGTGTTACGAAATTAATTAATTTCCTTAAAAGAAACTATTCTGAGACACATCATCCTATGAAGCATTATTTGCTCGTTAATCTGTATTATAAATAAGTGAATTCATCATCTTTTTATTTCTTTGTGTAATTTACTACATCACTGTCACGGTACGTAGCTGATTAACACTTGCTTATTATTATTATTATTATTATTATTATTTCTAATAATTTTTCTTGTAATCTTTTCTCCGTGCCATGGCAGTGTATATCATCTCTGTAGCCCAATTCCGGTCCGGATATCTCTCCAGTTTCCCTTTCCTCCCAGGGGACTTATATCTAGTAAGTGCATGTTTGGCAATGACGGGTCCCCGAGCTGAGTTTGGTATTACTTCCAATTTCTTGTGTTAGGCTCCTTCCTTTCTCTTTCCTGACCTTCCTTCGTCAACTCTTGTTCTTTTCGATCCCGACGCTAGTAGGTTGCGAGGGCTAGGGTATCTTTCATTTTCCTCGTTGTAATGTTTTTATGTAATAATATGTTGTAATTCAGGAGGGTTTTTAGTGGGTATGGTTGAGTCATTCGGCGAGTCCCACACGCGGGGAGAGTCATGTTGGCTCTCCTTAGTGCGTAACTGCATTTTCTCTACCTGTACTTAATTTTAGGGTTCTAATGACCTCGATGTCGACGAGCCGTAGAGCCCCACACACACATACACAAAAAAGTTTCCCTTTGGGCACATTCATAGAAATTGATTGAGCGGTCCCACTTTAAACTCATGAGAGAAATTGGCTTGTTGTCCTCCTCACGGTCATCCACAGTTTGTTACTGCTTTCTGGTGATGTATTACTTATATAAGTACTGATAGTGTACCCAATATACGTGCATTGTTTGTGATTTTGTTAGACAACGTGAAGAACGAAGTAGAGAAATACCACATGACATAAAATAAAATCAGAGCGTAATAATGAAATGAGTCATCAGAAATGTCATGGTGTCAGTCTCAATGTTTCCCGTGGACAGTTGGCGTGAGTAACACGATATGTAGTACTCCTGTCTATTGTTATGCTACTTTCATTAGTTACATTTCCTTACCAATCAGTATGCTAATTAATTTTTTTGGAAAATTGGTTTATTCATTATTATTTATATTTTTTATTATGCTTTTAGTAACGTAGTGGTACTCATTGGCTCTTAGTTCAATTGTAATATGAAATCTCGTTCATTTCATCATTGTTCTTCAGTAGCTTAAATAACGCGGGTTCTCGAGCCGCAAAAATAGGTGCTGAAAATGCAGCAGAATGTATGATTTAAAATTTAATTTATAGCACCACTGCTGGAAATATTTTGATGTTTTGTTGTTATTAGCATTAGCATCCAGTAATACAGGAGACTGAGGTATGTTGTTACTTTCTTCAATTTTAAATTAACCTCCGAAAAATACTCTCTCTTCTTACTTAATAGGGTAGTATTCATTCGTGTGGCATCCCTACCGATTATTGGAGTGTTTGCAATCACTGGCAGAGCGAATGCTGTAAAAAAATTGAATGTGATTAATTTTGCATTCAAATTATATTTTATAATTTGTGATGGAACCCTTGGAGATATTTGTATAACTTTAGTGCCACATGAATTCATGGTTTTCAGGGAAATTATAACTTATTTATAAATTCGATACAATTATATTATTTCATTTGCACGTGACAAGATATGAAATTGCGTAACATGGGGCAAGATGTTGCAGTTCCGGTGGAGCTATTTGTTACAGAGTACATTCACTATCTTCTTGTACTTTTAATCCATTTAATTGTTAAAAACAATATTTTTTCTATTTTCTTTATTTATAAATAATTTATTATTCATAGAAATTCTTGGAAATGCTGTATACGAAATACATTAATGATTATAAAGCTGGCGAGAGTAAAGTAATTTGAAAGCTGAAACCAATGGTGAGTGCTGTGCTACAGGATTCACCGGCTAAATAAAGGCAAAACCTTAAGAAAGAATCTCATAAACATATGCCTTCTGGCAAAGAACACGATTACTTCTTTTGTATTGAATACGCTGAACCGTATTCAAAATCCAGGCCACTTACAAAATGGCTGCAATGTGAGTGGACTCTGGCCGTTCCCCGAAGTTTAATGAATTATATGTTTTCAAAAAGTGCAAATCAGACAATGATTTTTATGATAGCTCATCGGAATAACTTTTCCAATTAAAATAATGTTTGAAACCAAAGTATAATATCCTCATTATTGTAGAAATTACAACGTTATAATGAAATAAGAACACGAACGTTTAAGATTTATTTTTATTGTTTCAAATATTTTATTTAACAACTAACCCCATTTAGTGTAACAATATACTCTGTAGTGGTGTACGTTGTTTGAATGAACAATTGTGTATACATTTTCGGATACTTTGTATTATCATAATGTAATTGTTTTCAAAAAATATGTTTTAGATATTCAATAATTACAGCAAATTTTTAAATGTGTTTCGTTCAAGTACTGGCAATGAGTTTTTTAATATATAAAATATTATAACAATTAGCCCTGGTCTCCCCTACTTACTATTGAAGAATTGTAGCTTTTTCTGACGAAAATGTGTGCCTCCCGGTGGACCCTGACCCCTAGAGAGCGCGTGCCCTGGGTAGCTGAAAAGAAACTCCCAGTTTTCATTGATGGGCTAATCTTGAGTATTTTAAATAAGAATCCGTTGACCAACTGGGTAGGTCCTATTAGGGGGTAGCACCTATAAGGGGAAGTGACGCTCCAAGGGACCCCGAGATGTGATTGTGCAGATTTTCCCTTTTTTTTGTCAGTCTCCTTTTTCATCTTTCCTATCTGTCTCTCTTGGCTAACTCTTGTTTTTTTTCGACCCCCACGCTATAAGCCTTACAAGGGCTAAGGAGTCTTTCATCTTTTCTCTACTACTAATTCTTTAAACCCTAACCTAGGTCATGTTTCTTGGTCGGTGATCTTGGCTTAACTGCCTGGGTTGCATGGAGCAAACCACTATAAAATTCCTCCATATCCCAAGTTTGGTGCAACACCGAGGGGTTGCTCGAATGATGGAACTAAGTCCTTCACTGGCTGCAGTAAGCCACCGGAAACTAGCACACCGATTGTCGAAAATGTAACCTTCTATGAGTAAGGGAGCACTGCGCGTTGTTACTTAAAATCTTCCCTACTCGTGCAATCAACAGGGAAAATTATGGCATAAATCACTTGAACAACTCTAGTTTGACGGGAAATTCTACCCAATATGGACAAAAATCACCCTGTTTTCTTGATAACTTGATTAGTGAAAAGGTTTTTAGAAGGAGTTCATTAACATTGCGATCTCCTCTGAAGTCCACAGCAACATCTTCTGTAACAAACGTTATGAAAAATAATAATATTAAAGAAATAGAATTACTGAAACTACAATTGAGTAATATTCGACATGAAATTGAGCAACTTCAACAACAAAAATATGTACATGAGCCAAATATAAATCCAGGAACAATTAAAGACTACTATACAGATGAAGAAGAACTAGCTAATAGAACTGAATGGATCCTGGAGAAGCATAAGTGAAGGTGGAAGATAGACACCTCATCTGATATAATAGTCTCTCATTATCACTCACCAAAAATAAATAACAAACCAAACCAAAAATCGTACGAAACACCAGAGCAACCAAACGTGAAAGAAAAAAAGTAAGAAATTTAATAAATCTCCACCGATTTTGATTTACGAAATACAACAATATGAATCCATCTATCAGATGTTGAACAAAGGGTAGTAAGATATGTATTTAATCATACTAATGAACAGTGGTGTTTTAAAACTATATGTTGAAACAATAGAACGTTATAGAGCAGCCACTGGCATATTAAAGAAACCAAAACTTTATTGGTCTTCATAGAAATCATGCAGAGCAGAGAAAAGAACTTCATGTGAAGCAAAACAAATAATTTATTATCTTAAAGAGAAAAAATATAGAATTTTGAATGCAACAAACATTTTGAAATTGAAACTTAAAGACCCCTTCTAATATTCATGTTAAAATTTGAAGAAAATTAATATATGAAAAGAAAATCCAAATATCAAATATCATGGGAATGAAAGTTGAAATCTCAGCATTAAGAAAGCCAAACGTTCTGCCATTTATTTAAAAACTGTCAGACATGGAGTCACACAAGAACATACTGCCATAGAAGTTCTAGATGTGTGAAGTATGCTGGAGAACATCTTACTTTAAATTACACGAAACCTCCGAAACGTTATAACTGCGGAGAACAGCATCCGGCCAGCTATAGAGGATGTTTAGTGTTACAAAAGTTAAGGAACAAGTCGACGCAAAATAAAAACCAATTACAGTGTAGACACATAAATTTTGGGACACCGAATGAAAACACCAACAAGAAAAGTGTTGCAGAACAAAGAATGAAAAATTTTGCAGACGCTGTTAAAGATAGACAGATAACTCAAGATATAACTACCAGCGAAGTCTGACCAGCACAGTAGGAAAATTCTGGATTAAATATACAAATCAAAGAATTGCTACAGCTAATCCTAGATAAATTGGATAAATAGGATCAAACGACTACTATATTAATACAGGATTGAAAAAATAGAGAATTCCAACGAGGGAAAGGTAGTCTCTAATAAATATTTAAATGACTAGGAATTTAAGAACAATGTGTTGGAATACAAATGGCATCAACCAACGTCTTCTTAGTCTGTCAGATACATTCACCCGTCAAAAAAATAGACATACGCCTGATATTAGAAGCACACTGCACAAAGGAGTTATATTTCAAATTAAGAGGTTACTGTGGACATCGTTTAACTCACCCCAGTAATTATGCAAGAGGGTGCAGTGTCGTCATAATTATTAATAATATCGCACATTAAAAAGATATTTAAGTAGAAACAGATTACTTCCAAATAGCTGCAATAAAAGTCAAGTCGTCTGTAGGTCTTGTAACAGTAGTAGCAGTCTATTCTTTACCACGAAACAAAATTGAAAAACAACGATTATCTAAAGGTATTTAGAACATATCCAGGAAGATTTATTCTGGGGAGTAATTTTAACTCAAAGAATACATACTGGGGATCGAGACCCACAACCACAAAAGGAAAAAGATCGTACTACTCAATGCGTGACTCATTGTAAAGTACATTCTACTGGAAAACCTACATAGTGGCCAGCAGATCGGAAAAAGATACTTGATTTAATAGGCATTTTTATAGCTAAAATTTATCTCGAAATTTTGTAACTGAGGAGAAAGAATTTGACCTCAACTCAGATCGCTCGCATATGATTATGACAATAAGTGAAACAATTAGAAAATAAAGAAATGTTACCTTAATTTTAACTAATAAACATACCAACTGGGAAATGTTCCGAGATAAATTAGAAAGTATGATTGAAATAGACGTGTCAATTAAATCAGTAAATGAATTAGAGCATGAAACATATAAACTCGTTACAGTCATTCAACGAGCTACCTGGGAAATAATGCCCGCCCTGCCGAAGGTAACTAAAAGCAACAATTATCCAAAAGAAATCATAGGAATAATAGCAAATAAAATAAAAATGAGAAAAAAATGGCAGACAAGTAGAGATCCTGAGATAAAGACCCAACTGAACAGCATTTCTCAATAACTTAGAAGAATGGTATGAACAATCAAAATACAATCGGTCAGTGACTATTTGGAAGACTTATATAACGATTCCATCACAGAGTATTCATTGTGGGAGACGATGAATAAAATAAAACAACTAAAACCACAAACTCCACCTGTACGAAATGTAAATAATGAGTGTGTGAGAAGTAATATCGAGAAAGCGTGCATTTTTGCAGAACATCTTCAGAGGCTTTTCACAACATGAAGTAATGATTTTGGATACCCCCATTATTAATATTACTACTGAACAAACTAATTCTATACTATTAATATTATTATCGTTTTCCGGGCTATTATGCCGTGGTCCACTGATATTTCTTCTAGACGTTTCGGCGGCTACTGCGGCTGCCATCTTCAGTAGGGGCGTCGTGGGCGTAGCGTCCTCTTCGGCGTTCCGGCTCCAACTAGTCTATACCTCCAGTGACAACTAAGAAAATGTTCAAAGAAATTTAAATGAGCATTAACCCCTATAAAGCACCTGGTTGTGATCTAATAACAGGTAAGGTATTGAAACGACTATTTTCTTGAGAATAATATATCCCACTATTTCGATTTAACTCATATTTCTCGAGAAAATATTTAAAGTATTTACATACACAGGGTTAATTCTCTAAAACAATTGTTTCATGTAAAAGAGTAATTAAAAAAAACTGAAATATGAATGTTAATATTTTTTAACTTCCACTGAGATTTGTGAGAAAGAGGAAAAAAAGTCTCATCTTCGTCCTCTACCCAAAAAAAGTTATCTTTCGCAAAACTTGTTTACAGACCTCCAAAAATAGCTGGAAAAGGGGAAATTTAAATATTTTAATTTTTTTGACATCGTCGCAGGGGAAGGAAATTGAATTCCCGTCGTGCGTTGCAGGAAAGGGCCTGAGGGCGCTTACTAGTGCTTTAGTCCTCGCCGCTGGAGGGCGGGTTGGACCAGGGGGATTGTAGACGGGAGAGACGGGTCCGTCGTTTTCAGCGACGGCGGCCACTCCACCCACGGGACCAGCTCTTCGCTGTCTTTTCGTGAATCGCAGAGAAAGAGGAAGCGCAAACTCTTCGCTCATTAATACCCCACACCGCAACGACTAATCATACAACAGTTTGAACATGACCCAACCATTCTTTTATCTGTTAAATCTCGTGGATTATTTGATGATTCATGTTTGCCGAAACACGTGTGGGAGTTTTTCACAAGTGGAACAATCCCCTGGTTCCGCTTTGAGGCTTCGTTCTCTTCCGTCGAAGGCAAAGTATCTGATGGGAAATGGTCGCTCTTGAGAGCAGGGTCGCGTTATACCCGCCCCTTCGCCCACGCTCTCTCCAGGGCTGTAAGCCGCTCTTACTCCACGTCGTTTATCTTAGGAGATTTCCCATCCGCTCAATGCAGCAGTCGGAGCGTACTTTTAAAGATATTGCCTTCATGTAGGGTGATCCAATCATTTTGACATGATTTCGTTTCCTCTTTGGCTGTCGGAAAACATCCCCCGACTCTGGGGTGGCAACGCCTTCGACGCTTTAAGCTTCTTCCCACTACACTCTCTCCTCCTCCACTCTCCCTTTCTCTACCTCGTCCCCTTCTCTGCCACTTATTGAAATTCATACTCGAATTTTTAGAGGAATATGCGAGGAAATCCCATTTTCGTTTAAATCGAGTAATTATAACAAGCACTTTATGTGAAGGCATAAATACATATTTAATCGCGTCTTACTAAATATTCATGAAAGAGGCAACTCTACTCGGCGCACATATAAAGTTCCTTAAATGGCTGGCTCTCTTTCTCCGAGATACCTTGAGTTCTGCTAGCACTCGCACACTTGTCTCGTGTTTTGATGCCTTAATTTCTTCTTCTTTTTTCTTCTTCTAGACACTGGATGGGATCGAATGATGAACACAAACTCGAAGACAACCTTCTTTCGTGGTATTGAACAAAAAAACAGGAAAAGAATCGGCAACGTGCAGTTGCCGATTCTTTTCCTGTTTTTTTGTTCAATACCACGGACGTCGTAGGCTGGGCTCTTGGTGTTGTGGGTTGCAGTCCAAATTTGGTGAACACTAGGCTCACAATCGTTCAAGCATTAGGAAATTTGGGCGATGAAGTGGTAGAAATTGGTGATGAGGAGTATGAATCGCTGACCAACAGTTGGCTTGTGTACGACAAGCTGTGGTTTATCGAAGAGGAGATGCGGTTATGAAGGAGTCACTCACAATCATGAGATGGCGAAGGGGAGATTCACAAATTAGAAGGGGTGACAGGAAGCGGTTCACAGTGATTAGGGGAGGGTATGAGCGACTGAATTTGCTTCAGTCAGTTGTGGATACCGGGGAGAGAATCTCCATCCCCCCCCCGGTTCATACCATTCCCGTCCCTTCACGCGCGTGCCCTCGCCCAGGGTGGTCCCTGGACACACTCCTTCGACACACCATGATCAGGATTATTATTGAGGGAGCAGAAGTGATTATGGCGATGGTAGTTTACAACAGCGCTTACCATTCAGTCAGCATCGAAGTGGAACACGATCTTCCTCTCCTCGCAATAATATTATTTTTCACGTTTGATTTTCAAAAATGTCCGGGGAAGAGGATACTTCGGTTTCAGAGTACACCACCTTAATTTGTTCTTTGATGAAGAAAACAAGTCATACCCGAAAGTAAGTGAACAATGAAATACATCAGGAACTCGACACAAAAAAGTTTAGAACTTTGTAATAAAAGTAAACTCCACATTTGCAAATCCCATTTATTCACTGCATGATCATCAGCACGGAAGATGTCTGAAGTTGTAAGAAATTCGCATAAATAAGACTTATTTTAAATGAATCTTTTTGTAAACAAAGTGATACAAAAAATAAAAGGATCTTAATTTTTAACTTGGTATGATCATTATATTCCATTGTAAAACCATTGTTCAAGCATCATATAACTTCTTCAATAAAACATAACAGAATTAAATATGTCAATTACCGCAGTATCCCTCGTTAATGCATCTCTGCTACAATGTAAAACGCTAATATCCATTTTAACATATTTTGAACTAAACACATACATACATTTCTTAGACTATTAAATATTTGCTGACATTGTTTTAGGTTCGAAATTTCGACTGAATAAAATGGTCATAAAAGTTTTTGTTTTATTACCATAAGTTATATCCAACTCAACCCTAGGAGAATGCTATGGCTATATGTTGACTCAATTAGTCTTCAATATTTATTATTGTGTGTTACTTTCATCTGAATTGTTAACTGTAAAATTACCCCACAAACTTTCAACTAAGCCGTAAGATTTTGACAACGGATGTTTACAAACTTTAATGACAGTAGTATACTCCGTATTTTTATTATTATTGGATCACTAAATAGAATAGTAATTCTGTCTATAATTTCAAAAAGAATGTCTGCAAAAAAGGACAACATTGCTGTAATTCATTCATTTTGCTTTCATTTTGAAATGCACTTTCACTTACACTTTGAATATTTCAAAACAAGTTGTATCCATTAAGAATTGCTCTCAGTTTAGTGCAAAACACTTAAACGATTTTTATATTTGCCCGAGAAAGATAAAGCTAACAGCAATACATTGCTTCGCGAACCCAAATACCCATGCTCATTTAATACGAAAATACATTTTAAATATCGTTTTCACGCGTTATCTAGAATTGTTTCCTTAAATAAATGTTTAAATGAATAACGAGTTTTACATTCAACTCTACAAATGAAGTTCGTTTTACTGACAAAACTGTGTAAAATACTTAACAATTCAAAATGTTATCTCGATCGTCTTCAATTATCTACAATAATAGTGTAATTATCTTCAATTAATTGTTGCCATCGCCGACATTTATTAAAAATAATTAAGTCGTTGGAGAAAAGAGTTCACGTCAAGGTTTTTAATTATTATTGGATTTCTGAACAACCTTTAGGACTTCAACGACAAAGATAACAACAAAAGATCGGTAGACAATGGCAGAAATACGAACTACGGTGAAAGTGAAGTAAAGAATGAGTATTGTGGCGGGCGAAGCATGACCGCGGCCATCTGCGATAGGGATAAATTACTCGTGAAACCTGTGACTGCGGGGTCGACCGTTCGGGCGTCCCTTGTACAGTGTGTTCTCGTCTTATGCCACAGCCCTATTTCTATTTCACCTGGCGAACGCCCAAGCGTAACAGTACAGTAGAGAATAGTCAGACATTCATCCGGACTATGTGTCACCGGTCTGAAAAAACTAGCGGATTACTTGTTTCAAGATTTTAAAAAATCGCTTGATTATGTTGAATCAAGACATATAGTACAGTGTATATTAGTATACATAGTACTAATTTAGACATATAATACAGTGAAGGAGTTGTTTACTGAGAAGATAAAATGACAATCGAAATTTCTTCATTGCGAAAGTTATATAGTATCCAAATTATGTGCAACATCGATAACCAACTCTCAGGTAATGAGAACTTATTTTCGAAAGTTCCCCAGTTTGTAGCTGTGTATAGGTGGGTAAATACAAGTAAGAATACGGCATCTATTGATATGCGAATTAAATTTCTTATCGAGTGTAAAAATAATTCGGTAGTGCCTAAATTTATAAGTGGTGTTAATAAGTGTCAAATCAAGATGAATAATAACCAAATGAACAAGGCTCTTCTTAGACTTCAACTTAATCAAGCCATAAGAATTTTAAACTTACCAAAATGGTCATGTGGTAGAATAACGCCAGGAAACCCCTTTCTCGCGTTTCATTATATCAATAACGCTTGGAGACTGTTTATTGGCTGTTATAAGTCCTAGCGGGACTCTTGCCTTGTCATATTTGCATTTAAATAATACTTGGTCCGGCTCCCAAACTGACGCAATTGTTTCCAAATTATTTATGGTTGCAGTTGTGAAAGTTGTGTCCATATGATTTTTATGCCCGTCATTCAGCGCTTTTATGAATTTCACTGCGACTGTCTTGACATGTTCCCTTCCTTCAGTGGAATTTGATCGCCGAGGAAGAAGACGAAGATATTTCTCTTCTACTAATCTTGAACCGAATACGTTTCGTGAACATTCAGTGGATCATCCTGTCTGAACGCTTCGAATTGCCTCAGTTCTTCTTGTATCGTCGGCTGCATATCCATCGGTAGCAATGTCGACAATTGCTTTTAATAATTCTAGTTGGTCATTTTCCATTCTTGGACGATCCGCAGTGGGTCTTAGTTTCAGCTTCTTCATAATGTTCGGATTTTCTTAAAATAATTCTTCCAGTTTTCATTTTTGCTCATGCTTGTATTTCGCTGATCTTTGTTGACAATATTTTTTCTTCTTCAATTTCCTTTTCAAATCTTCAATTTCATATTTCTTTTCCGTTAAGTTTTCATTTTCCACATCATTTAAAAAGCAAACATCTCTTTTAGTATGGAGTAGAACAATTTCACTATTCAAAATGTGGATTTTGTTTTGTAATTCCGTTTGAACAGGGTCTACAGTTACATTGCCAATTAATTTATCATTACTTTTATCAGCTTCTATACAACTTTCTTCTTGAACATTTTCTTCTATTAATGGCTGTTTTAGTTTGTTTCCCACTAAATTATTATTATCGTCTTGTTTTGTAATTTAAAAATAAAAGTATTTTATAAACAATAGTGTGAAAAATATAATTGATAATATTCTCAAGCATCAATTCACAAAATGATCACATTTATTCCATTCGTCATTCAAATTTATGTCTTACACTATATTTTTTTAAACAAAAATTTAAAATATTATTGTAATAGTAAATTTAATTAAAAAATATGGAATCCATATAAATTTAAAGAGTATACTCACATTCGACCAAAATAGCATTAGGTTTGCTTTTCCTTTTTCTTTCTAAGTTTCTTAACTTGATCAATTTGTTGTCGTATATCAAATTTAAAACTTTCTCGTTCTTAATTGAATTCCGAAAACTGCCCACCTGCTGTTAAAATAATATTTTTTTCTTGTCGGGATATGTTGATTGATATTGTTCGTAGGGTTCTAATGACCTTGACTTAGACGAGCCCTAAAGCCCCACAAAAGAAAGGTATTGTTCATATAAATCTTCATTTTTCTTTCGCTTATCTATCGTGTGTGAAATGATGAAACGTTCAATTATAAAGTATAACTTGGTATCTGAACATTTATACCTCAAATATTATTCATTTATTTTCATACAATAATGCGTACAATAATACAAAACTTCGGATGCAATAATTCAAAAACAAAAATACACTATGATAATCGGTTATGATTGATAATTTGTCAAAGAATACTCATACTAATACTCACTTTAAAAATAATACTCATCTATTTATTGGAAATTTCTGATGGCAAGGAACTATTATTAATAAACGGACAAAGAAATATCGAATTCGCAAACTAAATGCCTCTTCCGAGAGTAAACTTAAATATGACCAACTTTGCTTCATTTTGAAGTAAATATCTTCATCTTAAGACGCACCTCTCAGTAAATGAAAACTTGGAACGAGAGAGTTGACTGAGCATTTAGAAAGGCATTCATAACTAGCATTGAAAAGAGAGACTTAGGTTCAAGTATATTTTCATATTTCGCTTCATTTAAGTTATTTATTCCATCTACAAAGGGAAAACTATATCTTTTTGAGTTTTCTTTGGGACAAAATTCCCTGTTTCCTTAAGAGGTTTATAAAGGTCGAAGGTGTTGCGCGGTGAAAATTGTGCGAATGGGTTCATAGGACTTTTGTTTTTAAGGCAAGAAAATTTTCCTCAATTGAGACAATATTCAACATTTACGAAACGCCATATGTAACGTCCCCCTTTCTAAAATATCCCCGACCCCCCCCCCATCACGAACCGACACGTTTCGTCAATTTCCACCCCTCCCCAAGACCGTGACGTAATTTATGAACGATCTCTCTCATATTTTTGTATGAACAACGACGTCAAGTGTGAATTCATTGTATATTTGTTTTGGAATTATTCACTCACGTGACTCAGACATATTCATTTGAAAAAGATTTAGGGAAGGTATGCTACAGCAGTAAATACCAAACCATTTTTAATTGTGTTAGAATACTGACTTCTTTTACCCCTTTCCAACGCTATGAAAATCTATTAAAATTGACCAAGAAGTCAATAGCGTGGAATAATATTATTTACTGACTGACTAGTTTCTCAGATTGCTGTGCATTGACCTTTGTTTAAAGAACCTTCTGTATTTATGCATCTGTGAAGTATCGATTTCCTCCATCCAGTTTCAGTAATTGGTTCCAGTGACATTATTTAATGCCCTGATGAAAAGTACTTGTGACACTTTCGAAATTTCCTTTCAATAAGACTAATGGTTAACTTGTGGTCACATTGTGTCACAAAGGTAGTTACGGAAAAAGGCAGAACATCTGAACCCGCGCATTCGCTTGACGCAATTCCAGTGTGTCGTGATGTTTTCCTCCCTTTCCCATCTATTCGTTGGATGATGGATCGAGGTTTCGTTAAGCGGAAGATGTAATTTTCATTTCAAAGTGTGTATACGTGAGTTCAACGCTGGAATGTATCAATTTACGAGGAACATTCCTCAATGACAATTATTGGTGGATTTGAAAAATATATCCAGTGTGAAAATCAGGGATACACCTTATTGGAAGACTTCATTGTTATCAAAATGTTGACCATTATTTGATGTACTAAAAGACACTTCAGTCACATTATTTTGGCGTATTGATTTTGCGTCTTCTTTTCAATATTCAGTCGTCGGGAAATCTGGAGGTGAGGAAATGTGATTACCTGAACGTAATGAGCGATCGTCTGCTTGAAAGAAAATATGTCTACTTGCTGTTACTATCCATATGGTAATGAAGCAGAGATTGTTGTTTAATCAGGTTACATTTTCTTATATCGTATGGCCTTTCAAGCGTATATGATGGGAAAATTTAACATGTAAGATGATATTTCATTATGTTTTTGGAGTTATTCTTGACTTTAAGATAAATTTTCTACGAACATACAGAAAGGAAACTGCCTTAGGACATCGAAATGAATTTAATGGACGCCTACATACAAGAGAATACGAAATTATTATTTCTGTTAGAATGTTGAGAAGAAAGATTTGACTTTAAAAGCATTTTCTTAAGTTAACTTAAGTAAAAGGTGAATCCGAAAAGAAAAATAACATTTACTCCACAGACTTTTCATAAAAGTAAGTTACGGGCATAAATCGTTGGGAAGGATGTGTTATGTTTCTTTGAAATATTTCAAAGGCAAAACGTTGAAAATGGGAATAAAGACAATTCCATCTCCAATTTCAGTCATCTCACACAGGCCAATTAATAACATCTTCACTTTGGACAATGACTTGTTAACAATTTCTATATATTAAGAGTACAAACGTTGCCAAATGAAGACAATAGAAGACGAATACTTTACTTTCGGGTATACACATTAGTTATTAAGGAGGAGCTTAAAAATTATACGGCAGAGTTAGTTTCGTCGAGAAATACTGTAAAAACCTCATGCAAAGTGGATCTACTATGAAACAAGAGAAAAGTGTAGAAAGCGGCACATAAAGAGTTAGCATATCCTTCCTAGAGCGATGTTTTTACATTTCTGTCGGCCATCTTGCCTTCAACAGTGCCATTGAAAGGTTTCGTTTGCTCTTAGATTCCCCGTTTTAAACTACTGTCCTTCATTGTCATCAATCAAGTACTGTTTGTCCTCTTGTTTGTATGTCACTCCTTTGATTGTCTCATATTCCGTAGTTTCTCTCTTCAATGTTCCTCATTTATGAAATCTTTCATCAGATTCATTTGTGTCACGTATTCCTCATATTTCTCATACTTTTCCCTGTTATTATTTCTTTCTTCTCTTTTCCGTTCCATATCTCTTTCTTCTTGATATACCTTATATATCCTGCTCCTTCATTACCATGTAGTACGCAATTCCAAAACACATGCCCCGCAGTTTCCTCTCTGCATTTGCATTCTGCCATCGGTTCTCTGCCAATTCTTTTCAAATATGAAATTTCCTAATTATGTCACGAATTCCATGACATACGGATTTAAAATGAACCATTCTCTATTCATTTCTGAGAAGTTTACCACTGGTTTATGGCTGTGCGTTACCCTTTCGTTAGTACTCTTGACACACAGTATCTGCCAACTTTGAATTAACTCATCAGTAATCTTCCTCATCTGCTCTTTTGGTGCTATCTTAAACTGCCTGCCATTAATACATGCATTCTCCTTTCCTTATTAATCAAGTTACATTTTGTATATACAAATCCAACGGCAAAATTCCATTTAATATTTCCAATACAGAACCATATCCTCCGGTTGTACTCTTAATACAAAATCGCATTTTTGCCGCATTTTCTTCTCCTCCCTTCTGCCGTATCTGCCGCATTTTCTTCTCCTCCCTTCGTTAAGACTACCTTGTTACACCATACACTACTGTCATATGCTAATGTACTGCGTATCGGCCCCTTGTACATCTTCCCTTATCCTGTATTATCAATGTTAACTTTTGATCAACTCGTATTAATCTGTAGAACACTTTTGTCATATTCATCACATAATCCAAATGCTTTGGAAAGAAAAAAAAGAATTCATCCAAAATATCGTTGCGGGTGAACTATATGTATTTTCTTTTCCTTTAATTTTATAATCGGATCGCGTGTATTTGATTTGAAAATCGAATCCACTTCCCTTTTGTTTTTTTTTATCGACACTCATCTCCATTTCTCTCCTGAATTCAACTATTTTATCATTACTCTTCTAACATCTTCCTTCTAAATATCTGCAAATTATCCCCTTTAATAAAGATCAAGTCATCAGCATATGCCACATATTTCATGTTATCTGCCTCCATGGATTGTAGCAAATTATTATGCTAAAAAAGGACTCATTGCAGATCCTTGTGGACATTGACTTGTTGCTTGCCGGAGTATCTTTTCACGTTCTATTTGATAATACATTGTTCGGTTGGTCAAGTAAGACTTCATCTAAACCAGGTATACATGTGTTTTTATCGTAATTAATATATTATGGATTGCCATCGTACATAGTCAAACACACATCCACATCCAAAAGTATACGCACTCGATACTTTTTCTTCCATACTTTGCCTCTTGCATCACTCGCAACACCGCACTCTCTTTACTTCTCCCTCGTCGGGAACCATATTTTCAATCATTTAGCGACCCATTTATTTACACTTGGTCTCTAATTTTATTTTCAATCCATTTGTCAAGTTGTCTCCAAAGTGTAGGAACTAACTAAAAGAACATGGGTTCCTCTTATCTATTTTTTGTATCATTCAGGAATTATTTTAATTCTACTATTTTTCAGTGCTTCGGAAATATCCACAGACGAATATACGTACCGTAACAGGTCTTTTCTTACGCGATTATAGCTTTCTCGTGCTGTATTCCATCATATCTCACTGATTTCTCTCTCTTTAACTGTTTGACCATTTCTGTCAATTCCTATTCCATCGTTTCTTCACTTTCACCATCATCCACCCCTAATTTTATTGTTCTTTCATCCTCTTCCTGGAATAAGGTCCCTCTTATCTTCTCCCATGTATCTTTCCATTCCATATTTCATCTTCATTTCCCACTGAATGCAACATGTCTTTTTTCTTATCTTCCCCGTTGCAATTTTGTAGGGTATTCCCCAACATGTGTTCCTATGTACCTCCTCCAAGAAGTGCTCCCAACTTAGTTTTTTTGCTGTCATTAGGGTTGTTTTGAACTTTCTCCTTACTTCTTTTCATATTCTTCGCTTCATGTTCATTTCTTTCTCCCGTCTCTTCCCTTCTCATTTTCCTACATCCTCATTTTCGTACGTCGCGTCTTTTTGCCTGACCTTTTTCTTCAGTTTTGATAGCTCCTTGGTCCACCACTGCTGTCCCTGCCTCCCTTTATTAAACACAGTGCAATATAGCTCCTTCAATATGTAATTCTCTCTAAATTCATTATAATTTTTTAGTTGGTTTTTCAAAATAAATATTTCCATTTCCATCCCTCTATTGTTCATTTTTCCATCACCCAAAATTTTGATCTTATATTTGCATTCAAACATATTATATTGTCTTCCCATTGGCATTCTTCCAAAATTTGATCTAATTTTAGTAAATCCATTTTTATACCCCCAAAATGGTAACTGTACATATGGACTCGTATTATTTGCCTACCATTTTTTTCATAGAGTATTACTTCATAATTTTCAGCTGAGCACGATATCATTTGCATTATATTCATTTCTCTTTCATCCACATAGGTTACCACCTATGATTTATCGGCTGTTATTATCCTGAATATTAAAACCGCATGACATGCTGTTCTCTTCGGTGCATAATGTTCTTGCATGCAGACTATCACTCTTTCATTCCTTTTCATATATATTCTCCCAATTATTTCGACGCTGTTGCATTCCTCTACATATTATGCTTAAAAATTCTAATGCACTTAATCTGTTGACAATTTCAATACTCGTATAATTTGCTTATACTCTGTTTCTTTCTTAACACATTGTGATGTTTCTCTTTTCTTTGTACATTGCTATGCCTTTGCTCTAGAATCCCACAATGTTCACAAACACCAACCATTTATAAACACCCTCTTCCAAAATGCCCAAATCTGTAATATAAAAAAACAAATTGATTCCAAAGATTCTGTAACTCTGTAGCTCTTCATATCTCCACATATTCTTCCTTCCTGAATTGTTTATTTAAAACTTTCGGGGTCTGTCTCTTATATTGTAATATCCTGCTTGCCATACTCTTCCCGATTGAAGATCCTCGCACAATTCTAAAACCAATCTTTTTCATCCTTCCCCTGAAATTTCGTCTCCTCTATTTCTTCCAGTTCCTCTCTTTCTACTAAATCCTATTCTAGTCCAAATATCTTCTACCGTGGTCTTATGCGTAATACCTCCGAGTGTTAGATAACTTAATTTTTCTTTCCTCTCTTTGATAGTAGCACCACTAACAACTCTTTTCCTCTTGTTCCTCTTGTTATATCATCTATTTGTATTATTTCCTTATTTTCTTTAATCCATTTCTTTATACAACCCCTTACTTCATCGAACCGTTTTTCCTTCCTGTGACAACAGCATTATTTTTCTCATTATTCACTCCCATCTTAAGCATCATTTTTTTCCTTTCTGCACAATGCATCGTAGATTCTTTACCGTAATTATGTTCTTCACCTAATTCCGCAGGAACACGTTTCTCCATTATTGTAGTCTTTCAATACTTTCATTTCGTGTCCAGCTCTGTTCTCTCAAACGTTTTCAAAATATTATTTTTGCTCACTTCCGTGTGTTTTTTCTATTTTATTTCTTCCCATCTCTTCTATTATATTGAACCGTTGATCTAATACATTCATGGTAATTTCCTCCTCACTTCCTTCCAACTTCATCTTTCTCTCTAAACTCACCAATTTATCATCTATCTGATCCATTAAAATGTAAAGCATTTCCCTGTTCGTCCCTTTATGGAATCTTGAAATCTGGAGAATTATATATTTATTAACCTCTTTATCTTACGTTCCATCTCAGACAATTCCTCTCCTCTGGTCTCTTTCAATCTTTCCACATCCTTCGTTACTTTCTTCATTATACCACTCAATGTCCAATTTTGTGAGGCTGTTTTCTTGTATTTTCTTCAATTTATCATCATGTAATACCGTCTTAACCTTGTGATATTGCATCACAAACGTTTCCTTCACTTTCCTTTTCCCGACTTTTCGATTTTCACATCCTGTTCCTTCACTAGTATCCTCTTCCCTCACCTTACTTTGTAATAGTCCCCGTTCTGTTAACATCCTCCTCCCTTCCTTTACTACCTTTCACCGAATCCACTTCCCTCCATCGTCTTTCTTCTATACATCTGCCATTACCTTGTGTGTTCTATGGGTATCCTCCTGAGAGATGTTATCGAGACTCATGACACTACTCCTTTTAGGAACTATATTCGTTTTTCCTGACAATAGTCAAAATCATTGCCATGGGGATGCTGTAGGCCATTCGTCCACCACCTATTAACAGTCGAAACGTCACCACCATTTCTTCAAATTTCAAATGAATAATCAAAAATATTCCGGAAATTTCAATTTTTTCAAAAGAGTTTTCAGACGTTAATTTGCCACTTAGAGCTCTTATAAAACGGTTTTTGGCCGACCTGTAGGTCCCCAAACGTTTTCGAGATATACTGCATAAACCAAAATCACAAGTTTCTCTAACACGTGGTTCTGAGGTGTAGTTCATCCCCTATGACTGCGTGGACGTTGAAACTCGATAAGCAGGTGGATGCTATGTCTCTGCATCTATTCCTTAAATTGCTGCTGGAACCCCGATGAAGTTAGGCTCTAGAGACGAAAACGTCGATTTTACGGGAAATAAGTGCTGCCTTTTGATACTGGTCCAACTAATTGACGTCCTGAAGTTCGAGGGTTTCTTAACACTTGTATCATCTATTATACTTATTGATCATTGTGCGTAATACTTCATCGAAAAATTTGAGCTGCGGTGATTCGTATGGCCCTGGAACTTACCATTTTTATTTTTAAATCTGTTTTCGAAAACTATTTACTGCAGTTGTTCTGACGTTATTAATAAAAATGTTGTTACTCGTGTAAACATTGATTCATATTTGACATATTCCAATTATTTCTAAGATTTTGGCATTTTGCTCTCTTGAAATTTTTCATGTATGTTCCCTAAGTTCTCTTCTTTCACCCGCGCTTGCTTGATGTTGTATTAATCTTAAGTCTGTATTACCGTAACAAAGTATCTTAACACATAAAAACCCAATCATCATATATCCCAGATTTAAACTTCATGAGATCATATGAATATTCGAAATTGCTTATTTATACCATTCTGAACAGAACAACACAAATATGTGTCATACTGCGGCTCACAAAGGAAAGACCTCGAGTTTCTTATTAACTAGCCCTGAAGATTGGCCGGAAAGTTCGAACTTTAGGTAGAAATAATTGTTTTTAAGTAGTGAATTGCCTTGAAATGATACTAACGCGGTTGATGCAGAAAGAGTGAATGGAAAATTGCAAAGAATCCTTGACTAAATGGAAGTCGGGGCATTAGGACATTTTGCATCTTCACCTCTAGGGTTTCCACACTATCACCACCCCACCACCCCGCGATGACAACCAGTTAGGGAGAGGTGTATTTAATCTGTGAAAAGTACTGCGATACGGTCGAGAGAATAAACAATGATACTGAACAAAGTCGTCTGTCCATTTTCTTCTTTCAAATCACGCCTTACGGCTCAACTCCACTTGAAGGTGGTTCTTGATTTGACTTTGCCTGCGACGGAGACTAATTGGGATGAAAGGATGACGATTCGATCCCTGAATCGAATGCTCACCCGACCCACCCACAGAAGATACACTACTAGACTGTTAAGCTCCCGATACACACTACATTAAAAATTCCAACGGAACAGGAATGAACGTTGTACGTGCCGGTACGCATTTATATCAGCAGGGAAGTGTACACACAAAAGAAACACTGGCACCAAAACGCAGGGAACAGTTTGTTTCGACAGCCCTCGATGTCCCAAGGTGTAAAAGCACCCGACGTTTACCACAATATTGAAATGAGCTCACTTTTGCATCGTATCAACGAACACACAGATATTTCACTTGTTCATTTCAGTGGCGAGTGGTTCGCGTCCCGACCGCACACCCCTCTCGAATCCTAAACGAGCGTTTATTTGCAATTCATAGCCGCAGGGAGGGCGGGGAGCCTACAGACTTTACCCTTCCGTCCCCGCTGGCGCCGTTGCATCCAATTTCCGCGCCGAAGCTCCCGCTGCGCGAACTCGTGCCACGTCGCAGTGATTCCGCGATGCCCCATAATTTATGGAGGATTTGTTTCCAGGCGCCCTTCTTTCGCTACTTGGTCTATCCCTTTGCGAGAGAACATTGTCTGGCTGCTGACGAATAGAGCGTTGTCGACACGCGCGCGTTGCGGCGTAGCAAGAAAATGCTTCGTCCCCTATTCAAGGCCCGAGCCTTTTCAGACACAGCTGCTTTCTGCAATATTCCATCAACCTGTTCTATTACTACAACTAAGGTGCTGACTATACCTTTTCAAAACGATGGGAGTTCCCATATGCTATGCCGTACGCTTGTTGTTGTGGTTGTTTCAATGAAGAGAAAAAAATTGAGACAGCAGTAACACTTCTTCGACATAGAAAGAGAGGATGTTGCGTTAATTCTCATAAATCAGTTAACGAGAATGTCAAAAATGAACTTTAAAAGCGAAGGGATACTGTGAAAACATGTCGTTGACCCTGATTGAAATATATAATGAAAAGCAGAACAATTCTTATATAATTTGGAACACTTGACCAGCATACATCGAAGAATCAATGTGTTGAGTGATTTATACACTGTGTATATAATCTGAGAAGGCTTATTATTCGTATTAACCATATTAATCGACGTACGTACAAAATGGGATTAAATTTATATGGGACTGAATTGTATAGAATCACTACCACTGCCGTTCGTCTCCCTCACTCTCCTGGTTGCCCCCACAGCCCCATGCTTCCAGGCGTATCTCGTTAATGGCTGATGGCGATGATCTTAATCAAGTTGGCGCTGTGCTGCGCCCCTCTGATGCCCCTCCCGCTGGCATTTCGTGGTCGAGCGCCACAGCGACGCCTCTGGCGCAATTTCTCCGCGCTCTGGCATTTGCGAGAAGGGGGAGGCAGAGGGGAAGTTCTGCAACCACATCGTCGTAGAATGAATTTCTTTTGAATTTGAAGCAAACGGTGCAGATAAGTTTAAGAGGTTGTGCTTTCAGAAATGTTAGAGCCATCGATACCTCCTTGGTGTGATTTTTTTGTTTATAGCGCACGTACCATCACGTTATGTATTACATCTCAATGACTGCTTTTATGAAAGATAAGATGGAATGAATTGCTGAGCTTTTTCTCGCAACTCATAGTTCTTCTTTTTTGCGCTCTACACTGGCAATCGAAATTTGACTCAGTTTTCAAGAAGTAACACCTGTCGTTGTGTATGAAAACTGTAATCAGAACACCCCACCAGCGTTTATCTGAAACATAAAATGGCGTATTTGCAGTACTTTCCCCAATTAACCTGGTTAGCTGTCGATATGCATGCATAATACTGCTTGTCATTTCCTCTCCAGTTTGCGAAGAACGATCTTCCATGATCTTCCATGGGTGTGAAGAAACTTCGTTGATAGTTTGTTAGTTACTCATTCCTGAAGTCTGGAAAGAGTCGTTCCTAGAGTTGATTCGCGCGTCTCGCTTCCACCATTTCGTTTACAACGTCTGACACGTTCATCAACAAGCCTCTTCGTAACAGACATTGAACAATGGCGTATTGGAACGATGCATTTGGATTCATGGGACTCCGGTAGGTTATTTCAACTCGATTCGACCATCTATCCATCTCACGCTCCGTCGTTTCGATGTATCGACCGATGCCTCTCTCTTCTTCAGGAATCGAGTGCCCATGAACAATAATTCATTTTGATTGAAGGTTCACTTCTCTTGGTCCAATTTCGAAGCCCATTTCTCCTTTCATCCAGGAAAATGCCTCTCCCCCACTGTTCGCATCTCTCCGGGTGATACTTCTGATTCCGGCGTCATGCTGTTCTTGTTGTATCTCTCGGTGACGGCCTCAGCACCTTCAATATCTGAATGCTTCGTTGAATCATCATCTGCTCGCTCTAGGCAGTTTGGGACTGTGCATTCTCCGACCTTGTGCCGTCGCATCGACCGAATCTGAATATGACGCACCCACAACGATTGCATCCCTGGGTGGTGCGAATTTAATGAAATCCGCCACATACAAGTAGCGGAGCTCCCGAGTTCATGCCGTCCTTCAGCTTAAAAAGTTGAGAACAGAGTTTAGAATGATAATAATCAGCGCTTCTTCTCTTCCATGTTTGTTTTCTCCTACTCCCAGACCACTCGGTTTTGCCGTTTCTTTCGATTTGGCGACGACGACGCTCTCCCTCGTGTTCTCAGATCCCCCTACCCCTATTTAATTCACCCCACAATAATTTGGGGTCATTCCATACCAAATCAACAAGGGGTCTATACCTCACCAGCTCAGATGTTGATCAACTTTTGTAGGGAGGTAGCCATGATATAGATTAAGAAAAGTACCAAGTATTGTTTTAAAATTCAACACGTTTGGAAGTTACAACAGTGTAAAGTTTCAAAACACAACGCCCCAAAACAGTTCTACACAAAACTTTTGAATTGCTCTGGAAGCTCTCCTAATTGAAATAGAGAGCAGGTAGAGGTATCATTTTACTGCTTATTTAATGATATTTACAATGTCATGCAACATGACATAGGTCAAGGAGTAAAAAGATTAACGTGTTCAAAATCCAACTTTTGATTTTTATTTCTGAAAATGTGCCGATTTGAAACGTTTCAAATTAGTATTTTATATCCTTGTTAATCATCTGGGAAAATATGAATGTGGGATGAAAATGGGTTCAGTGTTGAAACAATAAAAGAATGTACGTTTCTTGCCGCGTACCTCGTACGGAACTAGAATTTTTCTCTTAAATCTTGATACACGCTATTATTAAGTTAAATATTGCTCCAGTATAAAAATGGAAGTATAATATTGTCAGATAAGCGTTTCATTTTGGTGTAATTACGGAAAGTTCAACTTCATTTTTGTGCTATTGATGTAATATTTCGTGACAAATTCGACAAAAATATTCACTACTTATAAGCAGTGAATTAGTGGATAATGCTCAGATTTATTCTTACAGAATTATATGTAATAAAATGAACAGAAGGGATACATTTTTCATTATATGTATTATACTATTTATATAACTTCTTCTTGTGGCAACGAGAGACTCGCCTATTTCTTGAAGAGATATTTGTAACTGAACCATATTTAGTTACGATGGGGTACGGATTTCTATCTCAGGGTACGTGTCGTAAGAATCTTCACCTTTGACATAATTTATTACGTCTTTTTATTTTTCTTGATAAAGTTATTTCTTTTCTACACAAGACACAAATATTTTAGTTTTTGCTGTTTTGGAGTACGATAGCATCCCGGTTCTGGCATTCGGACAACAGGACCCTTGTTAAATTTGTTACAAGTCAGGCTATCTTTGTTAGGAATAAATCTACTATCGATATACTTTTAGGATGAATTCCTAGAAAATAATTGTCAATGGAAATTATACTCTGTGATATGTCATTTTTTATTTTTATTTCCTTTCTAAATCCTATCGCTTCCTGTATTATTTGAAACCAAACATTTGCGATCGTTTCAATGTCAGTTTACCTGAGTATCTGTTCTTTGTGCATAATATTTATTATGTATAACTACTCTATGTTAATGTATATAGCGAATATTTCTGTTAAATATGACATACTCGATAATATTACCTTACTTTCAAATTTTCCTTCTCATAATTATATCAGAATGAGTTATTGCATCAATAGCACTACATTACTTTGAACTTTACATAACTATACCAAAATGAGACGCTTTTTTGACATTATATACATCGTATTATCACACTGGAGCAATATTTAAAATAATAATAGGGTATAGCAAAAATTAAGAGAAAAATTCTAGATCCGCACGCTGTACGCGACAAGAAACCTACACTTCTTTTTTGTTTTAACACTGAACCCATCGTCATCCCACAT
This sequence comes from Laupala kohalensis, assembly GCA_002313205.1. Taxonomy (NCBI): domain Eukaryota; kingdom Metazoa; phylum Arthropoda; class Insecta; order Orthoptera; family Trigonidiidae; genus Laupala; species Laupala kohalensis. The sequence continues at coordinate 86,984 of NNCF01126704.1, read as the reverse complement.
TCATATTTCCCCAGATGATTAACAAGGAAAAAAATAAATCTAGTATTTTTTTGAAATTTTTCAAAACGGCGCATTTTGTGAAATCAAGAATCAAAATTTGATTTTGAACAAGTTAATTTTTCTCTCCATAACCTATGTAATATACCATATCACTGTATATATCATTTAATAAGCTGTAAAATGACACCTCTATTTCAATTAGAAGAGCTTCCAGAGCAATTCAAAAGTTTTGTGTAGAGACGTTTTGGGGTGTTTTGTTTAAACTTTCCATTGTTGTAACTTCCAAACGGGTAGAAATTTCACAATACTTGGATCTTTTCTTAATCTATATGATGGCTACCTCTTTATAAAGTTTTATCAAAAGCTGAGATGGTCATGTAAAAAATCTATTAAAATTTGTTGATTTGACGTGTAATGGCGTGTTCTTGTATTCTTGTATCCACAGAGACTAGTCACTGACGAGGATCAAATGGTACAGTTATAATTTCAATTTAATAATGCCATTTTTTTCAGACCATCTTCCTTTAGGAAGATTCCATAATGTCATTTAATACTGCCATTGTTGTTAAGATCATTTTCCTAAAGGAAAAAAGTGTCACCAAATTAAGAATTTTTCCCTTGAGGGAAGAATTCTTAGTTCGGTGACACTTTTCTTGTTCCGTATGAATTACTTTCTAAAGCTGCTATATGCCCTAGTATTTGGAAGTGAAAATGCATTTCCTTGTATTTACAAGACTCAAAAGATCTTATATTATAGTGTGTCAAGCGGCTACTTAAACCTGAAAGTTTAAGAGACTTTTGACGTCCATAATACGTCGAAATTTGAAAGAAATATTTCTATTTTTTGGGGGGTTTAAAATGTCAACATGTTTATTTCAAAGCCAATTATAATTTGTTTTAAACATTGACACGATTTGTAAATATTGTTTATTTTTGCCTGTATATGTTCGTATTATTATTAAGTTCCATTATTTGAATATTTATTACTAATTACCGCATTGTAGGAGTTTGGTTATATATTGTTGGGCACAACCATGTAAATATGAAATGTGACAGCAATAAAATAATCATAATATTGTCGTAGTATTATGACTCGAAACATTAAGTTTCATTAAACCCTTTTGTAGCTTATGAATAATATTGCAATATCGTGTTTGGACTAATTTTAGTATAAATTCTATATTCATTTTAGATATAAAATAATCATGCTAAAAAGAAAAATATGAAACGTCGCTGTTTTGTCAAGCTGTGCTCTAGTAGGGAGTCATAACAGCAGATAGGGAGACAGCTCGAGAGAGTAAGAACGCACGAGCGGGCGTCAAGGGTCTTATCTATTTATCTTCCGAGCGCAGTAGTCGCTAGACACACTTTCATGTCTTTGATAATGAATAGAAATTTGCTATCTTTTACTTTCTGATATTTCGTCTGTATGCGAAGAATGAGGTGAAGTATTTGTGCGAATGGGGTTCTGAAGTAAAGTTTGTTTTATCGAATTTTGTCGATGTGTTTTTTTTATTTGTTTAAAAAAATGTAATTAGAACGAAGGTAATATTATGCTGACCCATATTTTTACTCAAGTCGCACCATCAAATTACTCGATTGATAGCTTTATCGCTTCCAGGTGCGAAGCTGTACAATAATGCTCATTGTGGGTAATAATGTATTAAAAAATAAAAAGGTAATGATTGACAGTTTTTTCAACATCGCTTTCTTCCTACATGTGTATTAGTTCTTTTGAAATAAGTAAATCTGAATCCATGAATTTCTGTATTAGATAGTATTTGATTAGGTTCTTTGCTCTTCAAATGACGTAACGCTCAGTAATAAATAGTCACGGAGGACCTAAACGTTCTCTCACATGAAAGTCAATTTTCACGGAATCTGCCATCCAACTCGTGTTTACTTCACAAAACATAAAAGAAGAAAGAAAAGGAAAGTGAACGTGTTCAGAATTAAGCGGCAAAAATCTGCTGCAAAACGTTAGGTATTTTTTAATTTATTGGAATTTCTTAAAATTTTATTTTCGTTTTAAAGTACAAGTTTATTCTTGGAGTCTTTTATAAGAACTGGCTGCGCTGGCGTCATAGCAATGTCTTTTTTTATATTATTTATTATTTTTTTAATTTACCAGGATCAGCAGTGATCTGCTTTACAAGTTTTTTTTTAATACATAATGTATACGTTTCCACAACAAAATACATTTAAAATACACTTAAAACTAAAATTTAAAATTACAATTTACAATTATACACGAGATAGTATGAACATTAGTGTGAGGAAATCTAATGAGACACCTCCAGATAATCCTTATAATTAATTTAAACTATAATCTTAATTGGGCATAGGACTAACTATTGCGTGTAATGTAATTTTGTAAGTTGGGGTGGTTTGAAAGTGTCTTTAGGATATCGGGATATGATCCTACTATTTATTCTTAAGGACTTTCCTAAATTAAATGTATGGGACGGAGGAGAGCTTGGAAGACTGGAGTAGAATGTTAATGCCAATTTACTAATATGATCTCTCAAGTTTTAATGTTTATTTCTCTATGGATTTGTTCATTGGATACGAACCAAGGGGTCTTCAGTGTACATCTTAAGGTTTTGTTTTGAATGACTTGTAGTTTCTTGAAAGAGGTTTCGGCTGCCCCTCCCTATATTGGACAGGCATAAGTCATGGAATGTCGTGTGATGGCTTTGAATATGGATAACGCCGTGTCTGTTCTCAGAGATGAGTTTCGATTTAATAAAGGGTATAATTTAGACAATTTTTTCTTAACCGTTATCGCAATAGCATTTATATGTGCCTTCCAGGTTAATTTTGTGTCTAAATGTATTCCTAAGTATTTTATGTGAGTGAGTCGACCCATGCTATTTTCTCATTATCAATTTTTAAGGACATTAACTTAGGAATTTTTCGCAGTGAAAATATTTTTGCTTGTGATTCCGTGGGGTTTAGAGCTCCATTTATCAGTCCATTCTACGAAGGTAAGTAGGTCATCCTCGAGATTGGAATTTTAGTATTATTAGTTGATAAAAATAATGCTGTATCATCGGCAAAAAGGGCTATTTCCGAGTTTACTAATTTGGGAAAATCAGACGTATAAATGGAAAAAAGGAGAGGGGAGAGAGCGGAGCCTTGAGGCTTTCCGGCAAGGATATTTTGTTGCTTAGAATGAGAGCCGTTTACCCATACTGTGAAAGTTCTATTTGTTAAAAAAACTTTTAACTACATTCTGTAAGTACGTGGGTACTCCTAATAGTCTCATTTTATAAAGTAATCCCTCATGCCAGATCCTATCGAAGGCTTGTGATATGTCTAGGAAAACAGTTATGGTATATTGCTTAGACTCGAAAGATTTGGCAATGAATTCAGTTAGTCTGAGAACTTGGTGAGTGGTCGAATGCCTTTCTCGGAATCCAAATTGCTCGGACGGAATAGCATGCGTTTCGGTTAAGAATTTGTTGAGTCTTTTCTTTAGTAGTTTTTCAAATATTTGACTGATCGAGGGAAGTTGTACCTTTTTGGAGAACTTAAATCTCTTCCTGACTTGTGGACTGGTATTATCTCTGCATGTTTCCAGGTTGTGAGAAAGTAACCTATTCTTAATGCTGCATTGAATAACGCGCATATAAATATGCTTGCTTTCTTTGGCATTTCTTTTAAGATTTTGTTTGTAATTTGATCATGGCCTGCTGATTTGTTCGGACCGAGGGTTTTTATATGTCGCTCTATTTCTTTGGGAGAAATGAATTTTATTGGAAGATCAGCAGTGAATTTCGTTTTTCGCATTTCTTCAACGATGTTGTCGTTAAATTTTATGAATTTAATCGGATTATTAACAAAAGAAGATGCAAAGTGAGTAAATAATAATTCTGCTTTATTAATATCAGACTTTGCCATACTTATTTGATTCGTTAATGGCGGTATGTTTTGCTTTTCACGTGACAAGCGTTTCACTGCTATCCATTGCGCTCGAGAGGCAGGATGAATTTGGGTCAGAGAGAGTTGAAAATTTTTAAACCGAAATTTTTCTAGGTGTTCGTGAATTAGTCGGCTGATACTTCTGTTAGTTTCTTCTGAGCGATATTTTTGCCATGACCGTCTAAGGAGCCTTTTCCTTTTGGTTCGGTTTTGTATAGAGCCTGGTATTTGTTTACTTTTCATTGTGAAGTCGCGATTTGTTGTTAAGTAAGAGTTACTTACAGAATCTTCAATTATTGATGTCAGGTTGGTTATTGACATGTCAATTTTTTCACTAGAATCTATATGGGTGGATATGTTTAATTTGTTTGTCATAAGTGTACGAAATTTTACCCAATTTACTGTTCCCTTCATCATTTGAGACCTACTTGGCTTGGGTAGAATATTAGCGTTAAATGATAATAACTGACGTGTGATCAGAATTTAACTTCGGTAAGGTGTGTTGAAATAGTTGTTCATGGAAGTTTTTTGAAAGCACTAAGTCCGATATATCAGGGTTGAATTTCTTGTTATACGGGTAATGAGTTGATGAGTTTGTAGAATATATTAAGATATTAAGTGAAGTTTTAGTACTTTCAGTTTTTTGCCTGCTTTATTGGTTGATTTATAACCTCAGCTAGCGTATTTTGCATTTAGATCTCCACATACAAGAACAGGATTTTGCCCTGAAAGATACGGTAGTATATTATTTTCGTTAAATTGTTTGCTAGGGGGACTGTAAATACAGTTGATAGTTATATTCGGTGAATTTTCCTGATTATTCCTATAGCTTCTACTTGAGTATTCGAAAAATTTTGAATTTGATAATGTTGTAATGAAGAGCGAATATGGATAGCTACATAGTTATCTACACCCCCAGAAGGTTTAGTGCTTAGTCAGCCTTTTCGATAAATATTATAGCCTGCTATTTTGAATTTCTTCGAGGCATTTAGATGTGTTTCTGACACACACGCTATATCAATGTTATAATATTTTATGAAGTGTGTGAATTCTTCTTTCTGTCTTACTAGACCATTTCCATTCCAGTTTAATAAAATTAAATTTGTTTTATGTGAAAACATTTCCTGCTACTAGGGGTAGGATTGCTTGAATAGAGGATTGTATTATTGTTAGGGACTGAGGCATAATTGCTTTTATGACTTCTCTAACTAAATTTTCCTTGTTTAGTGACATTGCGCTTGAGAAATTTGACGCTTTGACTTGCCTAGCTACCTGAGCGTATGAGATATCGCTGCGTTGAGGTGACCTCGCTTGACGGTGGTCTGGTAGTGGAGGGAATTCAGTTGTAAAGTTGGATGGTTTAGATATAATGGGCTTTGGGTTTTGAGTAATTAGAGAGGGAGGTATTCGGTTTAGTCTTAAAGCTGGACATTTCTTAAAATTAGCTGAGTGCATTCCTAGGCAATTTACATATCTTGGAGGTGTATCACTAGATTTGGAACATTTTGAGAAATGGTGATATTCTAAACACTTAACACATCTGGGCACTCTATTACAATTGTTGTGGGAATGAGCATAACGCTGGCAGTTTTTGCATTGAATGGGATTTTTAGACTTATTCCGGAGTTCCACTTTGACCACAGCGTAAAACAGTTTTTCAAGTTTGAATACCTCTGTGGTGTCTGCGTTATTTTCAACCTGTATAGCACGTAATGGAATAGGAATCTTATTTTTATAGAGTCTAGAAGTTTTAAATACAGGGTAATTTAAGGATTTTATTTCTGACGTAACCTCGTCTTCCTCGTAGTCTGTTGGGATACCCCTTATTATAAATTCTCTAGTTTTTTGTGTTGGATCTTTAAAGGAATGGAACTCTACTTGTTCTTTCCTACAAAAAGTTATAACTTTTTTGAAATCTTCAATAGTGGATGGTCTGATTTTGACTGATTTATGAAATAATTTGGTATCAAAAGTCTTGTGAGTGATCTCTTTTAAATCATTAACAGAAGATTATAGTTTTCAACATTATGAATAACAATTAGGGGAATAACTGTTTGTTTCTCTTGATTTTCCTATACTTCATTTGACACAGAATTTAACAATGCATATATATTAGCTGTTGGAATGTTTGCAACAACGATTTCCTCCATATTCGAATGATTACTAAGTAATTGTTTTGCACTATCTGCATTTTGACGTTTACTCTGGTTATTTGTTAAGTCGTTGCAATTCTGTCTTCTTCTCTTTGTACCGAACTCCACTGCACAACCTGCTGGCGAGTCATACCTATTAAAAGTTCGTGGTTGCAATAAGGTTTCTTCTGCGTTGTCTCCTTGGTTGTACAAGACGTCCATGGCCTTGCGAATTACTTCGCCTGCATTACACTGTTCTGGGGTTTGGGTCGAATTGAATGTTGAAAATGATTTTCCTCTCCTGTAGAACCACTATCACTCGTAATCATGGAAGGCTACCTGAGCCGCCCCCGTTTCGGGGCAGCTGTCTGTTCCACACCAGCTATCACTAGCAATTGCTATCCAATACTTCGATTCCCGTACAATTGAATTAAAAGAAAAACTATTTAAGATTCTTCTAATAAATTCTCTCACTGCCAAACACTTAATAATAATATATCACAAGTTGATTGAATGACTTGAACACTCGTATAAAGCGTAGCAAGTTGCACGACTTCACAGGGCAGAGGAAAACGGTGTTATCGCTTCCGTTGCTCCGAAGGAACTGAGCAATGTCTTCGCTCCCATCGTTCCTCCGAAGAGGACGTGAGATCGATTCCTCCGTTTTTCATGTAATTTGCAGAGTATTTTGAGAAGCCCTTCAATAAAGAAAGATTTATGTTTTGTGTCTATATAAGTATGGTTGTTGCGGTAAAATTTACAGTAATAAAACTCCGGTTCAAATTCACCACATTTTGAGGCTTCCAGCAGTGTTTCTGAACTTTTCTGCTTGGCTTCTGAAGAGGGACCAAGACCTAAAGCTGCAATTTCGGCAAGTCAAATACACAAGGATCACTCCCCGAATCTTCAAGTCATCTTCGCGAATCTTCTGGAGATGAAGAGATTCTCCTTAAGCGCTAACTGCTGCGATTAGTATTCCAGAAGCTTTTAGCTCACGCTCTTCGTCGCTATCATAATGTTTTTTCCTTTGCGTGTATTCTTTTCTATCATGATCATGGTAAAAACTAAGTTTCGTGAAATTATCTCTTTTATTTCGAAAAATTTTCCCAAAAGATTTCACAAACCTAGAACCAAGAGGTAAAAGTAAATTGTTTTATTTCGTGACACATATGAAATTAGGAACGAAAGATAGCTAAAATTCTTTTTTGTTTTTTTTGTTTTAGAAATTGTCATTTCAAGGTGAAGTTATTAAGAATATTACCGTACTCAGAGGAACATGTACGATGTTTTGGATTATTTTGAGAAGAAAAGAACAAATACTATTTTCGAACTTCAGATAATTTTAGACCCTGTGTATCTGCTATGTTGCATCTTTGAAAATTGTCCGTTTATCATGGAATTTAGTGTGATTACCTTTCGGGACTCAATGAGCGTTTTATTTGCTGATGTACAGCATCATTTACTTGTATGTGTGATGAACATTGCTTCGCAAGTTTCCGTGAAAAAGACAATCCATGAAGATGAAAGGAGTTGTGTTTTTACGCAAATGACAAGGAAAATTATTCATAATGATTTACTCGTCGTTCAACATTTGGACTACACAACACAGCTACTCATTCGAGAAGCTTTTCTTTATCACTCGTTTCATTACAGATCATGGTTATCTGTGAGATTTGTTTATAAAGACCACGAATTAGAGCAATTTATCCCTAAGAACTTCATGTTTCATTACTCTGTGAGCGATATCGTAGAAGGGAATTTTTAAACCTTTTCTCAGAATGGAGATTTTTGTGCCTCAAATCAATTATCTATTTCAAATTGAAAAAGAGACGCTTTTGGAGAACTTATTCTCTGCCCATGACGTGGAAACTCCTATCCAAATGAATTTTGCGGAGAAACACACAATGGCCGAGTCCCGTTGTCACTTCTGCTCACTTCATTTATTCCTGTCCTGCTATCTGATCACTTTTCTTTCTCCCGCTGTCACTTCAGGCCACGTTCCTCTATGAGATTTGGCGAATTGACTTGCACAATTTCTGTCGACTTCATCACGGCGCGGGTATCAAGGACCTAGGTACAATCAGAAGACTACATGGAATCATGGCCGATCATGGTATTGCTCCACGGAACACAGATGCTTTGCTTTTTTTTGTTCCAAACCTGCAATCAAGTGCACACCCCACGGAAACCGGACGTGACGTCAAGCAGTGGACCAAATCCCATCTATTCGGTTGATATCCGCTACTAGAAACCTCGCTTAATTAATTCGTCTTCGTTGATTAATTCCCAATCATATGAAAAAGTATGTTGGTGATTATGACAGCTAACGTTTCTTTTCTGAAGTAGAACATTGTATGATGGATGCCACATCCCTTTCGAGACTTACGCAGATGATGCCAACTGCATCTCTTCGAGTGGTCCTGGTTTCTCCCTTCTTGCCTCTGTTTGTGCGGGTATCGTCTTTCGACTAAATCTCATCTTCAATAAAAATATTTTGTGGTTCCACCGGAAATTCCAAATGAAACAACAGTACACCATTGACATTAATCATATTTGTCGTACTTCCTGCGTGATTACAATTTTTAGTGCGTTAACCATACTTTTATTTAATGCCGTGCCACATGTTTGGTTGCATAACAGATCTACGAGTAGATTTGAATATCTCAAAATGACGAAATTATTACCGTCCTATGAACGAGCGAAACAGTGACTGCCAGACAATCAAGCATGAAGGAAATTCATTTCTAGGATACTTGCATACTTAATAAATTATTACTTGGAACTTTTAATACGTGTAAGAGGGGTCATGAGGATCATCTCTTCTATTTTGATTGCATAATTCTAAAAGTTCCGTAAATAATAATCTAGTAGTAAGTTTGGTGATTCATCAGCTGAATGGCATTCTTCTGATGTTACATCAATGAGTAAATAAGATAGTTGTAAATTGAGAAGTGTATTCATAGGAACTACTAACTTTTAAATATATCTCATTGTTAGAATCGTTCAATTATTTTAATTTAGGGGAAGGTTGGTTAATACGGAGCAGTGATGTAAGATGGGAACCAAACAAATTCAACCTTCTGAAGTTGTTATTAAGATGCATAACGTCTTGTTTCATGAATTTATTCAGTGCCACAAATATAATGGTGATGTGTGTGCGCGCTTTGTGATTTTATCAGTAAATATTTCGTTTCTTATGTTTAATTTAATTTTTTGAGCATGAAAAACGAATGGCTATATTAATTATACGATATGTAAGAATTAATATGCATTATTATCTGAAGTCACTTATTTTACTATACTAAATTCTATTAATCATTCCCGTAGTTTTTGTTTTATAACCTTAAATATTTAATTTTTATTAAAAGGCTTTTTGGGGAAAGATGTAGTACTGAGGTACCCTATCTTGCCCGCTCACTAAATTTCCTGAATATTTCTTTCCTATTTCGCTATAATCTTATTATTTCTTGTAAACAGAAGAAAAGAATTTAAAAACCAAAAGAAAAAGAAAAGTCAAGCGAGTAGTTAAAGAATTAGAGAGTGAGACAAAGGAAGATAGAGAACGTTTGTGTATTATCAGGGTGTGTGATCGGAGTCTATAGTAGGATGGATCGCATGTGAAATGTGTGGTAAGTGGGCATACTGTGACTGTGCCGGTTTAGAAGGCTATGATGACGGACGTATTTACATTTGTCCAGTTTATGAAGATAGAGACGACGAAGTGTTTCGTACACCATCTTACACTGGGGACTGTTCCGTCGTACCCCACGGGTGGGACAAGATGGTATTTTCATACTTTTTTGTTTTTCTATTATTATTATTATAAGATTTTATTTTGTTTGATTAGAATGAAAATGATAAGCTCTCAAGAGAAAGGAGTTTCCCTTGCTAGCTTCCGGAGGGCATACCAATTCATTGTTCTTCACATGATCAAAAGGTTTTTTGGCAATAAATTATATCAATGCATGCTTAAAAATGTTCACAAAAGTAAAGACAAAAATTTTTACGTTTCTTGATTTTTTGAAATATGTCAAATGAAACTTTATAATGTGGTGAGCCTCCGCACGAAATCTAAAGGCTGGCCGAGTATCGAAGCCTGCGCGGGGATCATCACACGGGGGAGGGGAAGATTGGAGGGTGGTCGGGGTCCTGGCCGTGAGTCAATCAAAATGCTGTTTGGGTATAAGCTGTTTACTTACACTCAGCGTTGACGGTGGCAGAGCTGGTCAGGGAGAGAGAGAGCTGAGCCGGTCGTGTGAACATAGTCCGACGGTGGAAAGCGGCGGAGGTCGGTTGTCCGGATTCGGTCGGCTTCGAAGAGCGTTCAGCTTCCTCCGGTCGGCGTTCATCCTTCAGTGCTCGGCGCGACCCTCGTAATTTGGTGTCTTCTGACGTCTCTTGGTAGCGTGTCTGAGAGCGAGTCTTGGGACCCCTCTCTTAAATATGACCATTAACCCTGACGTCGCCGCCTCCCGACCCAGCTCAGCACTCTCTGTCTCCCTGACCCAGCTTATACAAATGGTTTACATTCCCTTGTATGTCTTCACTCGTTTACTCAAGCCACACATCTCGGCCAACAACTCTTGCAATACTTATCAGTAACTTATCAATATCTTCACGACAATATAATGCTTAGTAAAATCTAATAACTGAAGTGCAGGACGAGAGGGGTGTTACGTCCTGCTCTAATAGAGAATCTATTTAAAAAGTTTCTTTTTTCATGAGTTCATTAAAATGTATTTCGCGTCATAATTCCCTAGTGTTTGTGGCCAGGAATTTTTCCTCCCTAGTGTGATCACCTTACTCGTGCTACAAAGGAAAATTGCGAATTTTCACACGAGAAAAATTTTCTGGTCTTCTATTCTCATCTCCGGAAGCGATATTCATTCTATCTGATGAATATACATGGTAAAGCATGGTATTGTGGGATCTGAGTGCAGGTTTTCAACTTGGTTTTAGTACTTCTATTATCCTCCTCTTAAATTGTCCTCTTTTCTAAATATTACAAACTTAATTGAACACAGCTTCGTTGAAATGAAAAGCATATTCGAGTTAAAATCACCCAGTTGGATGCTGAAATACCAATCGTTTTTTTTTGGTAACTACAATTGGTTTCTTTAATCACATGCCTTATTATAAATTAAAATATCCTGTTTTTTCCTAAATTATTAATTTCATTATTTATATTTATCGCAGATTATAAAATATGGTTTGGTCATATAATTATAGTAAATTTTGCGCGGTATATCAGAAATATAGCGTAAGTCTTCTACAGATACGTCCTTGCAACTATAGAACAAAAATGATCTGAATACATTTAAATTCTAATACATGCAACCAGAAGAAGATTCACTTGCAACAAGTGGGAATAGGTAAGATTTCATTTTTTGGCTAATCATTCTTTGTTTCGAAGTTCTGTCCTTTGAAAATAAGTTAAGTTTCCAAAGTGTGTTAACATGAGAGTTTCTGACTGCTAAGGACGTAGGAATCAACTTAGTATTTAATCGCCGAAATAAATGAATATAAAGAACTAACCGTGGTTATCTGTTTGTGAACCACTTATTAAAATTTCAATTGGTTTTTCTAACACATCGTGCATAAGATTTTTCTGGATGATCCACAATGGTAAGTAAAATATCGAAAGAAGAAAGCGAATCTCAGCTTCCGCGTGATGTTTAATAACTCGGCGGTCGCCACTTGGTTCTATGCCTTGTTCACCTGCGGCCCGTGGGATTCCGCCCCGAAGAAAAACAGACACGGGTCTGACGCGCGGATGGATGTCCGGGCAACTGCTCGTTATCGACAAGCCGCCACCGCAATCGGGGTATACGTAGAGAGCGCCACGCGACCGCGTGCCGTCGGTTGCGGGCGCTAGGGAGTGAAGTCGACCGCTTGGGTGTCCTGCGACGGTGGAGGCGTGTAGTGGCTAGTCTTGGCGTCGCGGTTACAGAGCAGGGTCGAAAGCTCGTAACCTAGGACCGACGGAACGTAGTTTGAGCAGACGTGGTATGTGACTTATTTCTTTGCTTCGATTAATTCACAAACGTTTATGATACATTTATTGAACATTAACAATTATAAATAGTTCCTCATATATTTTGTTTACTTTTCTTTAAAGAAATATTCGTTGTACGTTTTCTACTTTATGATTGAAATTGGTTGCATATGCTTGTCAATTTTGAATTTGTGAAATATCGTTCTGCACTTTAAAAGTGTATTTTCAGGCATGGAAAACCATATTGGAGAAAGTTAGCCGCGTTGCATTTCCATACCTCCAACGCCTTTCGTGCTCCTTGTGTGGCTCCTTCGAGGAGTATGCGAAGTGGCTGGTTCTTCATTTGGTCATCTTTCTTTTCGCGTCGAATACTAAGGACGGAATTCAGAGTAGGTAGTTATAATAAGAAATTTCTTAAGTGAACTCTTCTACTCATTCGCAATCCAGAGGCAACACTTAAGGGATCACTTAAGAAAACACTTAAGGTATCCTTCATTGCTATAAGTGCAGGTTGGCGCTCCTTATTGTGAATTTCACTCGCGAGAAAACCGGTAGACATTGTGTTCTAGTTTTTTCGTGTGGCACATATTCGTGAAAATGAATGATGAATTCGGGGAGATTGCGTTACACGACGACGTTATTCTAAAAGTGCTGAGGAGACATCTCAGACCTGGATTGCTTTGAGATTCTTTACTACAGGAGGTTATGTGATCAAAACATCTAGTTCTTTCAACATCCGTTTGAAATTACAGGTGATACATGAAGTGTTTCATGTCAGGCAATCCACTGTTTGCAGAACTACTTCAAGTATGTCTAAAATTGTGGCTGCTAACGTGAGTTTCTATAACTTCTCATTTATTATAATGATTTATACATATGAGATAGTTATTTATTCAAGTAAAACCGTACACATTTGTATGTATTTTTGTTGTGTCCCGATAAGGGAAGTAATAAGATGATGGAGTAAACTCAACAACAAGTCTTTATTAGTGATGGATTACAGCAGACGGTAATGTCCGCGTAGATACAAGGTATCAATAAAGCGCAGCGTAGTTATCTTCAAAGGTACGCGCGTCGAGACGTTCGACGGTCCTGGAAGAGAAGTCCGTTGTTCAAAGCGTGTGGTCGTTATTCAAAGTTCCAGCGTCCCAGTATTCCGTAGTTACAGCAGAGTTCTCCTAGGTGGGAAGTGCGAAGTCGACGTCCAGAGTTCCGGCGTAGTGGCGTTCCGTAGTCCCGTAGAGTGATCCTTAGGCGTGAGCGTGGTCGTCGTCGTAGGTGTAGGTATGGCTCGTTGACCGCGTGGACTAGTAGCTTGCTCCGTCTCCTCTTCTCCTCTTCTGTTCTTCTGTTCTTCTGTCTAAGGGCTGTGGAGATGCCCCTTATATACCCGCTGCCTGGAGGGCGGCGGTGGCGGTGTTATCGCCGGTCGGCGACGACGGTGGCGGTAGTCCGTGTGCGATGAGCCGTAGCGCCGGTGGCGCGGTGGGGAAAGAGGGGCGCCTCTTTCGTTAGCTCCGACTGCGTGCGCGCGGTCACGATGTTGGCCGGGGCGGCCCGAGCTGTCCCGACCGTAGATGCGACCGCGGCAAATACAAGTTGGTGGTACGCATACCACAATTTTCCTTCACCATTTTGTAATGCTTATAGATTCTAAAATATATTGGGATTATTATATATTTAATAATGCAAATGAGATGCAGACTTATTAAGTACTCAAATTATGCTACAATAATCCATTTGTAAAATAAGAATGTTATATTTTCCGAATTTTTATTCATATTAATGAAATGATGTTGAGTCAATGTACAGAATTTAAGAAGAAATTGCTTGTACATCTAGGGTGAGGTGATGGGGTTCGAAGGACCAAAAAATGAGGCATGTGGATGGAATGGGAGTTGAACACTGGACATGCCAACAAAAAAAATAATGACATGAAACATTGCAACTAACAAGATAAAGCATTAAAAATGAAGGTAATACAAATAATACAAAACTGGAATGTGAATGAGGCGAGATGATCTGATTCTTCAAAGATTCTACCTGGATGACGTAGGGTTGGTGTCGACTTGATGACTTTGAGTTGATGTGCAGTTGAGTTTGAGGCCTAAATTGCTCACAGCATAGCACGTGGCGATTCAACCTGGAGGTTATCTCGTGAGAGACGGCGTGCTGTTGTCGGTTGACAATAATTTCCCCAGCTGTCTCCCGGTAAAAGCTGAAGGGGAAGTCGTTGGCTTGCGTGCCGAATGGTGAGTGTACTATGACAGATTTGATGTTGATTCCTCGGATGAGTTTTGGCAAGTGAGTGTCCACATGCCATGGCTGCCAGTTGAGGAGTGATGATACGATATGATGACCGGTCGAGTGACTTGTGACAAGTGAGATGATGACTGGTCGGGTGACTTGTGGCAAGTGAGGACGGTCCACAAGTCCGTAGCTTGCTTGTAGCTGCGCGGTTGGCGCGATCCATCGATCGATAGCGTGACGTCACAGGTATCGATTGGATAGCACGTAATGTCAAGTTATTTTGAATTGTTCTGGTGGGGAAATGCAGCCTCGTGGATCACAGAATAGTTAATAACAAACTCGTTTGTTAATTAGGTAGTACTATGTCCAAACATTTCATTCGCTCAAAGGCGTGAATTTTAAATGGACCTATGAGGTTTGAATAAATAGTTCATGGAAGTTCAACAATCGAGAGATGTCACTACATATGCACAAAGAGTATAGAGTCCATAGATTGTCCACTTTTTTATGTTGCGACGTCTAACAAATGTCCCAACAGTCAATTTCAAGTGTCTTTTCAATTAACTGTAATAATAATTCACAATGCAAAGATCATTAATAGCATTTAAATATTAATTGGATTGTTTTAGAATAAACAAAATTTTTTTATAATACAATTTGAATAAGTATTTATTTCTTTATTCCACACAATTTAATAAGACTACGAGAATACATAAAAATAAAAAAGGCGAACCACACCACAAAATATCACTAATTACCCACAAATGCAATAAAACGCAGGATAGCTAGAATGCAAATGATCACGTTAAAATTCAATACAAACAAAGACAGTTGTATGACGACCGAAACAAGGAGTATACAATTCACAAAACAAAAAAATGACATCCCATTTTTCTCCATGTTGCCAAATGCTACGCAACTATAAGTATTTACTTATTTCTGGAATGTACTTATACTCAAAGTCACGATACTTTGCCCAAAATTATCCAATATGGCTGCCTTAAACAAATTGCCAACCTCACGAAACAAATTCTTGAAACACTCGCGAAAATTTCAAGAAAAGAGTGATAGGAAAATTTCAGGAAAACCATGGTTACGAAGAATTTAAGTAATATCCAAATAAATATTAATAGTAGTCACAAAAGCGTCTAAACAAAGAAAACCGACATGGAAATACGAGAAGACGATAAACTAATTCCTTTCTTCAAACAGTGTTTCCTGTGCAAATTTAAGACGAAAAAGAATATTTCTAATATTTCATGGAATTTTAAAATTCTTAAAATGTTTCTCATACACATCTACTGAAAACCTTCATATATACCGCATTACTGCTCCGTTTGCTTTATTCGAGATACTTGTTTTTCGCTTTCAATTAATCTGTGTTGTGTGATTCCTAAATATTGTGTATGCCAAGTATTTTTGTCATAGGAACTATCTTTAAAATTACATTAAAGTATCTTCATGATTACCCAAAAAAGATTTTTTTCCTATCGCCTGATTTATTATGTGGCTTTACCTCACAATAATTCATTTATAATAATAATTAATGAGACGTAACAACAATACACAGAAAGAAGGACATAAAAGATAGCATGAGGAAAGATAGGAGCTCAAGAAAACGTTTAAGTGAGAGTGAAATTGGGCGTGATAGTGGCGCCGAAGTTAAGCTGCAGCTTCTGAAATTCCACAGGCGATTGTTGAAGGAACTGTTGCGGGTATTTAACCAAAGGAAGCAGTTTTTGCCAAGTATTATAGTACTGAAAGTCTAGGGTAAATTGTAATAGAAAATTAACTAGCAATTTGATATATTTTAACTCTCTTTCTTCACTTTTCATATTTTACTCTGCACTTGTGTGTGAAAAATATTCGCTTGGGTTCAGCTAGACGTTTGAAGAAAATTTTTGTCGACTTCAGACCATCTGCTGCGCACAGTTCGCTTAAATGACCCCGCAGATCATCTTCGTGAACATGAAGGTCAGAAAATGTCGCAAAATTTAAATACTCTGGCGTTAAGTGCTTCTTTAAATGAACTATTATGGTAGGGATCGTTAAAACACGCTATTCTTCTTATTTCTTGAAACCTGGAAATAGATGAAGCGAAATGGTTAAGGAGGTTGAGAGAATTGTTGATGGAAAACAAGGTTGGAGGCCTGTGAGGGTATATAAAATAATTTGCTCACCAGCAGTTAAAACCTGCTTGGACAACAAACGAATTGAATCTCCTGAAGCAAGCATTGGATCATCAGATCGGATTGAAGAACGGAAAGGAAAACCAGGGAAAGCCCGGGTCGGATTTGGACTACAGATGTAAAGCACTCAGCCGTGACAAAGCCGTTAGACAAAATATACGCAGTTAATCCACGTATTTCCCGTTGCGTATATTTTGCAAACGTTTACTCCCATTTACGTTACGGCATTACCTTCTGGGGTAATTCCGGTCAGAGTATTCAAACTTTCAGAATTCAGAAGAGGATAGTTCGGATAATTTGTAAATCTCACCCCCGAAACTCTTGTAAACCTTTATTCAAGGAATTAAATATCTTAACACTTCCCTGCATTTATATTTATGAAACGGTCGTGTTTGTTAAGACCGAATTACTGAAGTGCCACCCTTGCTTTATACGAAACAGTCTCGTTCACGAACACTATACACGCAATAGTAGTAATATTCATCGCCCTAGAGTGTCAACCACTCTTTGCCAAAAGGGACCATACCATTCGGGAATCGTTCTATATAATTCCCTGCCCAAGAATATAAAAGATATTATGAAATTGAATATCTTCAAATCCGCGGTTAAAAACTACCTCCTGCACCAGTGCTTCTACACTGTAAAAGAATTTATTGATTTTAACAAAAGTTAAATTCGTCTTGTGCTTTATCACGCCATTGCTGTAGTACTTTTTAAACAACTTATAACAATTTCAAAAACTATTTTCTTGCATGATTGTGTTGTCTTATGGCTCATATTAATTTAGTTTTATGTGTACTCAACATTGGCACGTTTGTGTACATAAATTCTGTAGCCCCATCCTGGCCCGGGTTTTTCTCCGGTTTTCCTTCGGGTAGAGGCGGATTTATCATACAGGTTCTCTAGGCTTTGTCTAGGGGCGGGTCTATTGTAACAATAAATCGTGAATTTAGTGTTATTTCAATTTTTAAGCACTATACTCAGAATAATCTATAGTTCGATAATAACTTACATGTAATTTTTTGCTTAAAATTACAAACATATTGACATTCTATTAGTATTATAACTCGCAGCTAACTTTTTATCTTATCTAGGAATTTTTGCTGAATTTTTTGAATCCGCCTCTGCCTTAGGGCCCTTGATCGGAATTGATGGGATGGTCCCTTGCTTGCTTCCGGAGAGTAAATTAGTTTTTTTTTCCTCCACGTGGTCATACGCAGTTTGTACTGTTTTTTGACAATAAAATTTATTTATTTATTTATACATTTTATAAAAAATGAGAAACATTAATAAAGGGCATAAAAATAATGTTTGTGTGTTCTACACAAGTATTCTATAACGATGACGTGATTCAGTATACAAGGACTTTAAAGGTTGATGAATCTTTATGATTGTAGTAAATATTAACGGCAATATGAAACTATTGAAAGATGATACTAACTTCTTTCATTTCGATTATGGTGGTGAGGTAGCTGGCGAGGTACATACGCGCTTAGAAGGAGAAGTTGGTTGAGATATGCGTTCCGTACGGAGATAGATGGGTGGATGGTGAAATAAAAACTGATTTATCACCGATGAAGCAGCAGAGCTGCGTGTATGAAAGAAGAGGAAAGCGGAGGGGGAGGATCGCATCATTTCATCGAAGAGACGATAATTATCTGCTCCGAATGTTCGCGCAGGGAAGAGTGGATGCTGAATTTGTAAGGATTTAAGTTTTTATAGGAAATGATAATGTTGAATCTGAAAAAGGAAAAGAAGAGACGCCTTTCGATGCATAAAAGAGGTTAAATTTTAAGTGAAAAATAGGAAGTAGTTTAAATCAAATTGCATGCAGTTTTTGGCAGAACATGGCAATTTTAATAGTTATCTTGTAAGGATAGGAAACAAAGATTTAATACTGCATTCATGGGAGGCAGGAAGAGTCTGAAAACCATATGTCATAGGATTTCCCGTATTTTAGTCAAGAAAACTGATATGTTTGGTATGAAAAATAAATGGAATTTCATCGAGAGAGAGGAAAAAATTGATGTATGAGAAAGATTTACCACAAGGATTGGGATGATGAGAGAGATGATGTAAAGAAGACATTTTTTTAAAATTATTTTCAGTCAACTTGCGATAAGAAACTAAAAGAAAGTGCGAGGAAAGGTGTCAGTCATGAGTTTTCATTTAGAACAGTGCCCCCAAAGAGTGCAATTTTTAAACTGAAATATTTAATTCATTTTCTTACCAATAAAATCCGTTATAGGAACTATAATTTTTAGATTATTACTTCATTATCGCCTTCACTATTATTAAAATGTTTATAAACAAATTTAAAAGTTACTGTATTGTAGAATAGAGTGATTAAAGGTGAGATTTTGACAGAGGATGTTCAAAATATAATTAAATAATAAATGGTATTGTCAGTTATTCCGAAATAATGTGGTTTAGAGCATTGATGATGCTCGCTAAGTGAGCGAAAAAGCTTTTTGCTTATAAAATATAAACAGAGTCGACAATACCATTTATTATATAATTATATTTTGTTACTGTATTGTGCAACGAATGGTTTACGTAAGGGGTACCACGGGAAACGATCTACAGCACGGGTCTAAAAAGTTTGCTAAGAGGTGGAGAAGTAGATTAAAACTTTGCTGTTATAGAAGGGAAAAGTTTCTAAAATTTTATTTTAACATGTTGGAATATTGATGAAATTTTCTTTTTTTCGGTAAAATAATTTTTTTGTATCTCAAATAACACCCGTCGCGAATAGTAAACATACATGGTACACAAAGCGCATATAGAGAAAACCTCGATTTCCAGTGAGATTTTGAAAGAATAATTTTTCATTTATTCGGACGTGAAAAAGAAAAGAAAATAACTCAATATAACATACAAGAAAATGTACTGGCTTATTGGAAGAAACTCCAAGCTATCAATGTACAATAAGATCTTATTATACAAACAAATTCTAAGGTCAATATGGAGCTATGGGATACAATTATGGGGTTGTACCAAGAAATCTAATGTTCACATTATTCAACGCTTCCAGAACAAAGTACTACGTGCCACCGTCAATGCTCCGTGGTACATCACAAATGAAGATTTACACCGCGATTTTGGAATAACTACTGTTCAAGAAGAAATTCGTAAACATGCACAGAAGCATGAAGAACGTTTAAATCAACACGTGAATAGTGAAGTAACAAAACTGTTGCAGTTTCCTGTGCTTCGAAGGTTGAAGAGAACTAAACCAAGTGACTTAGTGCATAAGTAACTGAAGTGTTTTGTTGTGCAGAGTCCATTGCTGAATGGACATCTGACAAAACGTTAACCTATTTTATAAAGAAAAATTACTAGATAATCTTTATTAAGATTAGTTGTAATAAATTTAATAAATAAATTAAAAAATAAAACATTTATTCGGAGATGAATAAGATAAATTTTAGTAATTTAATAAAGCAAAGTAAATTCAGCGAAGTATCCGTTTAAAATGCATTATTTTTCTCGAATCCGAAGGCACAAGTGCAGTGAGCAGTTTCTAACCATACTATATACAGGTTAATTTATGTAATATCGTTTACGTAAATAATTCGACCATTTTTTTCAACCGACAATTATTACAGAGAACGATGCCTTTTTGTCTTGTTACTCAAGATTTATAGCAGAACGGTGACAGTGATCTAGATTTTATTTGTAGAGAAAGAATAGTTACACCTTTAAGCCTTAGGCTAGGCATCACCGTTATTTATGTAAACTGGTGAGGATGGCACATATAGTTTGCGAATCACGTGACAACACAATCCTCTTGTATTTAGAGAAAGTGTGGTTTCAGTGGCAAGTTTCATCCGAGAACAGTTTCAGAGCACGGATGAGGGGGATGTGAGAAATGGTTCTAGTCTTCAATAGTGAGATGACGCGGGAATGGAGACGAGGAATATGGTGGAATATAACTCGCAGCTAACTTTTTATCTTATCTAGGAACTTTTGCTGAAATTTTTGAATCCGCCTCTGCCTTAGGGCCCTTGATCGGAATTGATGGGATGGTCCCTTGCTTGCTTCCGGAGAGTAAATTAGTTTATTGTCCTCCACGTGGTCATACGCAGTTTGTACTGTTTTTTGACAATAAATTTATTATTATTTATTTATAGATAAAGATGAATGCGAGTTACACAGTTGACGCTGGAATGGAGGTCATTTCAGTACGACAGAAGAAGGAGAGAGCAAAAAGATTAGCGGGAATGAAGTCAGGGGATTTCATGTTGGCCATTTTCCTCTCGTCACGTGCGAATCCCTGGATTCTCTGACGAAACAAAGTGTCAAGGAGTACTTCCAGTGTGGACGAGGTGTTGGCCGTCTGTCTACAGCGTCGGGCAGTCGGTCGGTCGATGGCGGGGGTGGGGTGGAAACGACGGCGACGCCCCCGCACTCCCGCCTCGGTGGTGAAGCTACGCCGAGCGCCTGCTGCCCGGGGCAACCACAACGCTGTCGCCCGTCGCTATGAGTTTCCCGAATGCGGCGCCGCGTGGGAAATCGAAGGCGCTCTAACAAGCTAAAAGGTCCCCCGCCCCCCGCCGTCGTCTTCCAATCCTCAGCCAATTCTCGAGTCGCGCTCTCTGCAGCATACCATTATTATCAGCGTTCGGAGTTTCAGCCACTTCGCCTCGGCGGGATAACGCAACGATAATCTCAGGTAACTCTGTTCTGGGAGTGCAGATCCAGCCAGGGAAGAATGTCGATAGGTCGTAGCCGAACAAAAGACAAGATCTGCTGTGTACCTGGAGGAAAGCAGGATCCTCATATCGTTTGAAAAAATGTAGGAAGCATCGAAGTTGGGTAGAAAAAATTCAAACTCCGGCTTTACGAATATTGTGTACAGTAAACAGAAGAAAAGTCTTCAGCATGGACAATTCGAAGCATAAAAGAACATATATTAAAAGACGATCGCTATTGATAACACACACGATATTCAATGAGATGAATAATTATTTTTGCCAAATCGAATAAAATTAGTCGTTAAGTCGAAGAAAGATAATGTGGGGTTCTCAGTTACTGATTTTGTTTGCTGAAGTGAGTTGAAGAAAAAATAATTCTGCTAAATACAAAACACAAGAATTGAAACGGAACACGACACATCAAACAAACCTAAAAAAGGAGATGAAAAGGAAAAGTGTTCGTTGATGAGATCCGAAGACTCTCTCCACACGCATGCACTCAGTTGACGCTAGGATCAGAAGTGTGTGCCAAGCGTCGAGAATAATAACAAATTACTGCTGTTACTACCAGTACTACTACTAAATTGCAATTAAAACTGGACTTCTTTCATTGAAAATTATGTACATACCTACAATTCATATTTTTTCATTATCCGTATATTTAAGAGTCGTGTGTATTTTGCTACCGATCACGCATAAACTATTTTATTTTACAATTTATACATTTAATAAGAATATATTAGTATTCGTATAATTTTATTTTCCACAGAATTGTTTGAGATGATCGTTCTGACATGGATCCTTTCTCGTGCTACGTTCTTGACATTGTTCTTGAAGTCCTCTAACTCTCAAAATACCTGTGTCACTTCTTCCTTCATTGACGCGTGCTTGTTTGTGGTTTTTCTTGTGTGAATGGTAGAGACCATTCCATCAAATGCAATAATTTCAAAATTTTCCTAAATATTTGTTAGTTGTTTATACTTCGTTTGTGAATAGCGTAAAGCTATTAAAACACCGTTATATGAACCGGGCATTCATAATGTAGCAATATACCCTTTTATAGGATGGGCATGTTGAATGGCTCATTTTTATTTGAAAAATATTTATTTGATGTGTTGTGGTTTCAAAGGAAATTGTTCAAATGATTTATTAAAGTGGACTCTCTTCATGAAACACCGCTCTGGAGTTCACAGAGGTATTAATAGAGTTTCGAGGTTATATTAAGCATGTTTGTGTGTTGACGAACATAGTGTCATTGAAGATTAAATATTACATTTTGCAGAGTATGCTGTATTTATAGGAACGTATAAAATAATGTAAATAATTAAACCGAATATTACACTTAAATGATCTCTTTCACATATTAAATTCTTTCTAAACCAGGAATAATTGCATTGCACGTGGAAAAATACATAAGATATATTTGAGCAATGCAGGGAGAAGGTGAAGTTAGCGATCGATTTTGAATTGCAGGGATATTGAAAGTCATGCTCTAAGATTCCGAGTCAACCGATAATTTGATGAAATGGATACTTTAATTGAAAATGTTAATTGTCGAGTTTTGTGGTTCACGTTAATTAGGAAATCCCGTGATTTCTCCAAGTTAGTCTTTTTGGTTGACTCTACCCAATGTAAAACCCGATCTTGCCAAATTTCTTGTCAATTTTTATTAGAAGGTTATATTTCGTCATGCTTTTAATTTTGTGGTTGGAAATAGCGTTTGTTTTGGGGAAAAAAACGTCGGAGAGAGTGAGAATTCGATTCGTCTTCGCTTTTCTGTGTGTGTGCATTATATGAGGTCCTCTGAGCGAACAGAATGAAACGGAGACGGAACTTCCTCAAAATCCTTTATTCCTTCAGTGAGAGCATGTTGCTTGTATGAAATGGATGACCTAATGGACGTTCTTAGAACTAGAGGTTACAATGACTATTCTCCGCCACATGTGAAACTCGTTTCCACATGTATGGCAGTGATGTAATCGTTTCTAAACTAACCATTTGTTACAGTGGTTTTATCTTTGTGCAAATAATAAAGATCTGCTTTGAGAAATGTTGAAATTGAACGCGGGAAATATTGAATGAATTAGTCCCTCCTATAATTAAAAAAGCTTTTTATTCTTAATACAGTAGACTCTCGTTTATCCCATCTTATATTATCAGCATTTCCGGTTTTTCTGTGACTGTTATAATCTATATAACTATATAATTATAGCATATATTTAAAAATATATACTGACTGTCCATTCTGCTGTATTTACTAAAGAAAGTTGTAAATACGGTAGTTCGTGTGTGAATTGTATAATAATATAATATATTTATTTACTGCAATTGGGCAGACCTTACCCAGTGGCAGTATATAAGAAAATACAATTCAAAAATACATCAGAGAACTGAAATAAAAAAATTGGTAAATAAATTATTAAACTATATTATTCAACTAATATCAAAGTATTAAATATATAAGAAAAACATTTTACCCTGAAACATCTAAATAATTTTTTTAAATACTTATTGCACATTTTATTTCACTGATGACCCAAACACTCGATTTACCCCTTTCGTCCACTTCACTTCACATTTCCCTTCCCTTCACCTTTTCTAAATCATTTATTTCCCTCGTATCACTTCACTTCACTACCCACCATCACTTCACTTCACTACCCACCATCACTTCACTTCACTACCCACAATTACTCCACTAGCTTCCCATCTACACTAACGTGTCCATTCTTCCTGAACCTGCCTAATCCTTTTAATTTGTCTATTCTCATCTTCTTAGAATGTTTTTGAATTTAAGAGAGGTTGCTGAACCCGATAGCGCTTCCATGACAACCGCAGGCAAATTGTTCCAGTCCCTGATTGGCCTAACAAGGGTTATGTATGATAACTCTTTTGTTGTCGGATTACTGCCTTTCTTTATAATTCGTTTAATGAAATTTAGAGACTTCCAAGCTTTTTGTGCAACATTATTAACCTGATCAGACCACTCCAAGTTATTCTTAAACATGATACCCAAATATTTGCATGAATTTACTTCTGGTATTGGATATGAACTGATTTCATAGGACCAATTTTGCCTTAAGCGGGTACGAGAGAAACATATAGTTTTACTCTTTTCTGAATTTATTTTCATTTGATTTATTTATAGTCACCCATTTGTGGATTTCATCAAGGTCTCGTTGCAATGTTATCCTGTCTTCCGAGTTGTTTATTGTTCGATAAATTATACAGTCATCCGTGAATAATATAATATTTGAACTTATTTTCTCAGACAGGTCGTTGATAAATGCTATAAACAGTAAAGGTCCGAGAATGTTGCCTCGTGCCACCCCTGATGTGACGTTTACTTCTTCCGAAAATATTTCCGAAACCCTAACCCTTTGCTTCCGATTAATTAGAAATTCACGGATCGACTTCTATCTATGCCAGTATTAGATATTTTCTGAATTAATAGATTATGAGGTACTAAATCAAACGCTTTTGAAAAATCTATGACGACTGCATCTATGCTCTGTCGCTTGTCTAACGTGTCTACGATGTCCTGACATAACGATATTATTTGGCTTTCCCACGAGTACCCCGGTTGATATAGCACACAACTATATTACGATATTTACTTTATTCAATTTACAGTTCTTTGAATTGAATAATACAGTTAGTTATGAAAAATTAAGTGTTATGTGTACCCCATTTGGTTCAGTTCTGGAGAACGTGCGCCCTTGGACCATTTGCGCTGCACATGTTTCCTGTGAAATGACCAAGTCGCGTCAAACTATCCTACAACAGGCCCCGAAGGTGCCCAAGGGGTTCGCGGAGGGTAGAGCTCCGCAATTTCATGGCCTTGTTACTCGAAGGAGGAGATATGGCCAGCATCTTGCTCCGGTCGGTTGACCCCAGGATAGACCCGCTACTCATTTTACAACAGGCTGAGTAGACCTGGGAGTCAGTCTGAATGTTAGGGTGGGACGAAATATCCCCACCCCACCGGGGAATGAACCCCGTTCATCCAACCAGCAACTCAGCGCTCTACCCACTTAGCCACACTGACTCCCACGTGAAATGATGATTCACATAATTATTTTTTCAACATCCAGAGTTTTGTAAGTAACTGTTTTTATTGAAGTTTCTGTGGACTTTATGCGAAGTCTTACTTCAGGTTACTAATCCAGTATTGTATCCACTCGACAAACAACCCTGTGAGTATAGAATGTTATTTGGAATGAAACGAATTCATCTATTCACATTCAAGAGAGAGAGAAAGGGAATAATACCCTAAAAGAAGCGGATGTTTCAAGTAAAAGGGTGTGCTTATGTACTCGTTCAACTGAATACTTTTCATTTGCCTCGAAACTACATCCAAAACGAGAAAGTGAAATTTGAATTACATACTCGCATTTCAATCAGTGAATTACAACTGGAGTGAAATGAACACTTCAAAATACATCTTTGGGTAAATATTAATCCAGTATCCAATACTGTCACGGGGCTGACATTACGCAAAGGTTTATAATTTTACTCAAAGCTAACATTACGCAAGAATTTTATAATATATTTCCAGGGCGGATCTTTAAATCGATAGTTTAAATAGTTAGTGTCATTTAATTCGTGACTCGCCAGACGGATCTCCATGGCGTCAGCCGCGAGAGATAAGAAACTCTTCCTGTTTGTCCCGTCTTTGTGGTGAGGTTCCCAGAGAACCTATTTTTCTCTGCGGTGACACCGATCGTATGACTTGCCCGAGATGACACACGATCGTATGACTTGCCACGCCACTGCACTCTGTCACCCCCCTCCATGTGACATTCCTCCCTCTTTCTTCCTAATTGCATTTAAATGCATAAGACAACGCCTTACCATCTCCACAAATTATCGTAGAGCCGTGTTCAACGACTCCCTTCCCAATGACTTCTCCTACCATGAAGAGCTCCTCAATACATTCAAATATCCACATGGAATTCCCCACCCCTACCAGGTCAGTTTCAAGGGTACGTGGCGCTTTCGGGAAGTTACAACCCAATCCCCCCGCACACCCCTCACCGTTACTTAAACTGGTGACCGCCCATCCGAGGGCCTTGCCTACTCTTCTGCTTCTTGATCATCTCTTCTATGGGGAACTCGCTGGAGACGATGTGACGTGCCCGAGACTGGGTGTGTCGGCGACGGCTTCACGGAGCGCAGCCGACAACAGTTTTGATGACGGTCTGTATTGACGATAATTGGAAGCATATGGAACATTCTAAATGGGCCTTGACGTCCTTACGAGTCTTTAGAAAATGTTAATGCAATATATTGATATTTCGCTCCAATAAGGGCATTTAACATAACAATGTAATTACTTGCTTGTGGGAGCACCATTATAACTTTTTAATTATAAGCTCTCTTCGAGCTTATGTGCAAATTCAATTATTAAACCTTTGTTATAGTTTATATGTGTCAATATTTTATTAACCAAACGCGAAAAACCTGAATAGAGAATTACTCTAACTATTGCCAAGCTAGTATTCTAATTATTTCCTCTGGGGCCTATCCTCTCCCGACGTTGGGACAAAGACAACGCTAAATATATACATAGCAACGACCAACGCGACATTGTATATTATTGTTGGATCGCTATGTACCAACGCGACAATACCAATGTGATAAAAAGACGTTGGTTCTTCGAAAGTAAGGATAACTCAATGCTTAGTAAATTCCTTTTTAAAAAGTAATTTGTTTAAACTGCATTACTTCACGCCAACTCACGTGTTCGTTCAGATTTCCTTCTGAGAAACTACCATTACACAATTATGTTTACAGATCTGTGATCGAATCTCCACTCGACTACAATTAATTCGACGTAACGTACTTTTAATTGAAACTGTTGTTTTCCACTCAGCGCTCCAGTGGGACATAACATGAAAGACATCCTTGTTAATCCTTGTGGCTCTGTGTGTGTGTGTGTGCACGCGATAAACAATGCGTTGCAAATGTATTCCGACATTGACGGAGACAGCCGATTAGAATAGAAGGTTCCGCCATTCTTAAAATTTTCACGGTTTCTTTATTATAGAAATTTCTTCAGATCACGTCAGATTCGAAGGATTTATACGTGAACTCGAGAATTGTAAGTTTTATTTTTATTCTCGAATTTCGATAAACTATCTTGATGGTAGACTTATACCCACCCTAGAGAACACGTCTGTCGAATTTTGAGGCTCTAGATCTCTTCGTGAGGTTTCTGCTGTCCGCGAATTTGTCTAAGTATCACTAAAAAATTGATGTTAAAAATTATAATTTAAATTCAAAATACCACTGTGTTATCTTCTTGGACCTATCCTGAAGAACGCTCATACAACACTTCGAAACTTTTGGACCGTCTTTGCGCTATGTCACGCACACACAAATTCTGTTTCACTCTCTCAGTCAGCGTAGCTTAGTGGGTAGAGCGTTGAGTTGCTTGCTGGATGGCTGGGGTTCGATTCCCGGTGAGTGATCATCACACCTCAACATCCAGACTGACTCCCAGGCATACATCTCAGCCAGCTGAAGAAATGAGTACCATTGTATGTCCTGAGGTCAAACCGGTAGGAGCGAGATGCTGACCACATCTCCTCCTAGTGCCGAGGTCCAACTTCCGCCGAAGAAGTTGCGGATCTCTACCCTCCGCGAACACATTGAGCATCTTCGGAGCCTGTTGTGGGACACTTTGACTTTTGATAAATATATATTGCAACTTGAATTTACAGCCTACAACATGACATGCGAATTTGACACTCTAACCAACGGAACTTTGGATAAATTATAGCCGACAAGTCGACGAATACTTCTTTTCTCTTTGCTCGTCATTTGAATACGACAAATTATTAGTTACATGTCACGACTTATCATAGTGAAAATAGCTCTTCAATATCTTTATCCGTTTAGGAGATATTTGAGATGTTCGTTGTTATTGAATAACCTTCCATAATTAATAAACAAAATACGATTAATGACTGCCTGTCCCTAAGTGAACAATTCGCTGATTCCCTTATACTTAAACTAACTGAGACGGGTAGTAATCTGGATAATCGAAAATTCGGATTATCCTCATAATGACACATGAACTATGTAGTAATGTACTGAACAGAGAACACTCGCTATGTATTCTACATGAAAATAAGTTACGAACATTTTTACAAAATAGAAGTATTGAAAAATAAAACGCACAGGTGGTGAATCGTTACGAAGGAAAGATGTGTGATGCAGATGACCCACGGTCAGCAGATGGCACGCTCTCTTGCTATAGATACAGAAATTAATTTTGTATTTTATCTTCTTAAATTTAATCCAACATGCGGCACAATCAGCTTCGTGCTCCAAAATTCATTTAAAACATTACTATAATTGTGGAGCAAAACTTTTACAAAAAATTATGTATTGATAAAAAAACTTATCTGAGGACGGGAGATGCGGAGATTCTGCTGTATATCATTTCATGAGCGAGATAATAAAAACACAAGCACAAAATTGAATTATGCGCAGAAATAATAACAAATTCTTCAGAAATCTTCATCTTTGCAATTTTGTTTCCCTTCTTGCGTTTGTGATTATAGATTGCGACAACATGGAAACAAACAAACTTATTTAGAAGAAACTGTACATTGTAGACAAGGAAATTTTAAAAAATTCTATACTGACGTGAATAATGGAGTAGTGCATTATTTGACATCTAAATGAGACTGCGAGCTGATGAACATTATTTCTCTACGAAGAAATTACCTCTACTCGCTTTGTGGAGCTCCGCTCCTGTTCAGGGATGAATGAGGATGGTGTTAATGGAATTTTATTCGAGCAGAAAACCTCCAGAAGGGAGTCAACGCCGCGAGAGGCGCTACGTTTCTTCCGATTCGCTAATCGCAATGGAATACTATTGAACGATCAATGGTTCTTCGTGTTTTTCAGGAACGGTTCCATCGATTTTGACGAAAATCGTTGTGTATAAGGTTAACGGGAAATCATCTTGCTTGCTCTCACGTGTCAGAAAATTAGTTTAGACCCTTTTGAGGGAACAATCTGTTTGCAACCCTCTTAATTGTATGGCACATTATAGTAACCTGGTAAGCTATAGCAGTAAACTATTTTGCCGAACTGATGCAAATAAAATTAAACTAATCTGATAGGTTTTACTTAACAATATTGACTGTCGTGGCGTTGTGGTAGCATCTTCGTTCGCTACGTACAGTTGAGGGAAAGAGCGCAGCTTCGACTCCCCACTCAGTCGAACTGGGTGAAGTTGTCACATGGGGTTTCCGAGCTTTCTGCAGATGAATGTCGGTTAGGTACCTTGCATTACCCGGTAGCCGAAAATCTATCCTTACCAATTCCTTCGCCGAAATCATATGGTTAGGTGGAAGAGCGAACAAGCCAGATGGTCTGAACCTTACCACATCATAAAATAAGACATGAAATAAATAATGAATAAATACAAATATTCGGTAAAAATATTATTAAATTATTTAATTAGACCTTGCTTAACGACGAAAAATACAATTGACATTATTTTGATGGGATTGAGGACCCAATTACCTCTTATGAAGCTGTAGATTTCCGCGTATTTTGTACCTATACCGTGGTATTTACTCTCAACAAATTTTCCAGTTGTATTCAAAAGTTGTTCAAGAATGTGTTATTATAAATTAAAATAAACAATTGTCGCTAGAACAAAGGGTACAAATCGAATATACGATGGAATTATATGTTCAAATTGAAAATAGCATACACACAATACGGAATGATAGCAACATAGGAATTTCTACAACTGGAGGAATTAGTAGCAACGTTAGGTTCTACTGTAAACAAACCACAAAACAAATATTATGAAGATAAACTTGCACATTTCATCCAAACGGTCCCTAGACGCTACGAAAGGAGGAAAGTGCCGGGAGGAACCCGCGGAGAAAGAAGACGCTTGTGTGATTACTTTAGAGCCGAGGAACATGAGAAAGTATCAACAAGTGGTGTGAACAGAGTTTGCAATAAAAAGCCTCTGAGACAATGATGTACATAATGCGCAATGGCGTCTTGCACCAAGCAACGGTCTCGCTCGCAGAGGTCGGTCATGGCAAGTGTTGAACGTAGGAGATGGGAAACGGCAGTCGGTGAGACGCAAATCCCCTCTGTGACTTTGCGGGCGCTGGCGATGGAACGGCCGCGAAAGGGAATTGCGATGACGTTGGTGTGGATGGTGCTCGGAACAGCAACCAGCGCCACCACCGTCCATTTGAGGGAACAGGCGAATAGTCATCTGCTAAATGTTCAAATTTTCTGAAATGTCTGTGACAGAATTCAGAATTCATTCCCATTTGGAGTTTTGCAATCGAGCGGGGAAATCCTTTTGCATATTTTACCGTAATTTAACGAGAGAATATATATCTTTAAACGTTTTTTTTCGATACCGTAAACGATGTAATGACATCAATCTTGCCTCAGGTTGTTAGAGAGGTTGTTACAGAATGAAATTATGGATTTTTTATACATACCCAAACCAGATTTAATACATCTAAAGATATTCCGTACGCCGTAATAATCGATTAAAAGGGGACATTACCTTGAGTTGAATTTTGGCAGAGTTGAACAAACGTGTGGAAATATTTCATTTCCTTGGAGTGAAGATGAAAACTATTCTTCCTTAATCGTAGCTAACTCGAAGAAATAGTGAAAATTGACAAATTGAGTACTGTTTGTATTCTCAATTAAAGTGTATAATATTGCACATGAAAGTGCTCTTGAAAGACTGCCCTTGGAGTTCGTGAAGGCGTGGAACGTGGTCGTGGAAGGGCGACGCATGGAGCGGGAGGGTGAGAGGTTAATAAAGGAACAGAATGCAAAATGTTGCCAAGAGAAAACAGCGTCCAGTCGCTGGCGCTCAGCCAACCGCAACAAGTAATTCGGTTCACAAAAATAGTTTTAATGATTGAATGCGAGGAATTAATCGAAGATCAAATTTTCTGAACTCTCGCTGATTTGTGAATTTCTAAAGCATTACTATGTTTATTGATCTTCCTCTTGCTTATAGCTATTCAATGAATAGTTGTTAATGCATGTCGACGTACTAAAATGTGAGATAAACTGTCAATTAATTTTGTTATCAAGTCATCGTGGGACTTGAATTAAGTCTCCGGAATCAAGCCATCTTGAGGAATAAAGTGAATTAAGTCTCCGGAATCAAGCTACAGGTGCTTTGGGGTCCTGATAGTTTATTTCCCACGAGTTAGTTATATAGAATTACTTGTAAGAAACTCTCACTCATCGAAATCTTATAAAAACAGATAAATGAACAGCAAACATTTGTTTCGTGTACCTACACGCGGAGAAGATATGTGATAACTTTCGGTCAGATGAAAATGCCGACGAACCCGGGACACCTGCTTTGATCGCAGGGGTGTTAGCCACTACATCCCTGCGATCAGGTGTTGTTGGTTAACACCCCTGCTATCAATGCAGGAGTCCCGATTTCGATTCCCGACTCGTTGCCATTTTTATCTGACAGAAAGTTATCAAGTAAGGGAGCTGTTAAGTTGTTCAATTAAAAAGAAATTATTCAGTATTTTGACACTTCAGTAGTGTTTTTTCACATCTTTCTTAAATATTAAGTTGTATTTATTATGTCCAAGACACCTCGACATGAATAGTTTGCTGAAAAATAAATAATTAAGGTGAGAAATTCTGATGGTTGTGAAATAGTAAGGATAAAAACTTAAATCCGGAAGGGCAAGACCTATTAAATTTCTGCAGCACACATAACCTAACTATACTAAATGGTACATACGGCTCAGATTTAGACGGGAATATATTATTTATTAACGAAAACGGAGAAAGTGTGATAGATTACGCGTTAGTCACGGAAAAAGTTATTACAATATACAGACGACTTTCGAATTGAACCAAGAATAGACTCACACCATATGGCCGTATGTGTTAAAATCTATTTTTCACATCAAAACACTTCAGTAACACCAGCACACACGGGGTCAAAATTAGTAAAGTACAAATGGAATGACGAAAAGAAGTCGGTCTATAAGGCGAATTTCTCAAAGAATCTCGGAATGTTACGTAACGATTTCCAAATTAAACTCACGGTTCAAAATTACAACACTGCAGCGGACTCCATAACACATTGTTTACAAAAATCAGGGACTAGTATGAAAATAATTCAGGGGATTAAAAATTCACGAAAACATTCGGAGTGGTATAATGATGCCTGCAGGTATGCAAAAGCATCCGCAAAATCTGCCCTGAAAATGTATCAGTGGCTAGGTGGGATAGGATTGCGTAAATCTTATCTTAAACTCCGCGGAGAATATAAACACACAATTAAGGAAAGTAAACGAGCCTGGCAACAAATGGAAGCTGAACGTCTCAGATAAATATTATTAAAAAAACGTAGCCGCGACCTATGGGGTACAAACAGTTCGTAAATTAAGACGAAATAAAACTATATCAAATAACATACGATGCAATTGTTGATGCAATGGGATGGGAAATACACTTTAAAAATCTTCTAGCAGGAAATGATAGCACATCCCGAAGTAGTAACGAAATAGAAATAATATTTACAACCGATAAAGTGTCTGAACTAGATGCGTGTATTACATCATATGAAATATCTTCTGCCATTCGCGATTTAAAAAACAATAAAGCGCATGGAGTAGATGGTGTTCCTTCCGAATTTATTAAGGAAATAACCAATGATATTGTGCCATTTTTAACCGGCTTTATTAATTATATCTACGATGAAGGTGTTTTTCCAGATTCATGGACTACGGATGTAATACAACCTATATATAAAAATTAAGGAAATATAAACGATCCAAATAGTTATAGGGGAATCTCACTACTTAATGTTATTGGAAAAATTTATTGCAAAATTCTGTATTGGAGATTACAACTCTGGGCCGAGAAAGAAAATAAACTCTCGACATTACAGGCTGGTTTTAGAAGCAACAATAGCACAATAGATAATCTATTTATTTTAAACACGTTAGCCGAGAGAGAAACTCGAAAGAAACGCGGAAAGCTGTACAGCGTGTTCGTAGATTTTGAGGAAGCTTTCGACACTGTGAACAGAGACATCCTTTGATGTGTATTAGCGGACAAAGGAGTGTCAAAAAAATTCCTACGTACTTTGCAAGCTTTATATTGCTCTGACAATGCATGCGTTAAAACAAATAAAACTCCAACTTTTCAAGTAACTCAGGGAGTGAAGCAGGGATGTGTTCTCTCTCCGTTGTTATTTATATTATTTATTAACGATATAATAGAAAAATTATGTGAGGCAACCACAGATGCCCCAACAATAGGTGCTCCTCCTGAATAGAAACAGATACCGGGGTTGCTATTTGCGGACGATCTTGTTGGATTCTCTACAACACCGTCGGGACTTCAGATAGGTCTAGATACGTTGGAGCTGTTCTGTGATAAAATGTCTCTACATATAAACATACATAAAACTAAAGTCATGGTATTCAAAAACGGATGGATGTTTAGTAAAAATGAAATTTGGAATTACAAACGTCAACCTCTCGAGAAAGTTAAAGATTACACTTATCAAGGTGTCAAAATAAGCAAGAACGTAACATGTTCAAGACATATACAAAAATCAAAACAAAAAGGAATGTATGTTCTAAATGAAATCCAAATAAGTACTGGTACCATCCCTGACATCGATCCTAGGATTCTAGTAACGATCTACACGTCATTATTCGTACCTGCAGTAGCGTATGGAGCTGAAATATGGGGTGTTGGGGATTGCACATCACTTAATTCGCTTCAAAATAAATTCTTGAAAAATACTCTTGGCGTACCTCCGAGTATAGCTAACTGAGGTACTCTTTGGGAATTCGGATTTTTACCGTTAGAAGTAAAAATTAAGATGAGGGCCATTAACTATTGGGTTTCAATAAGAAATGGGGAAAGGAACAACAATATGTACGATTGCTACCAGTTAACGTGTAACGATGGGTGGGGTCAGGAAATTAGAACTATAATCCAAACTGCCGGACATTTGTGGCAGACAGCTCCGGCGAGATCTGATTATTAATTAATTACTCAGAGACTTGAAGATATAGAGAAACAAAACATATAGGCTGAGAGACAGGAAAAGAGGTCTCTAATCGGGCAGAATTTTGTGGCAGGAGACCGGGGGCGAAAACCGTACATAGACAAATTAAACAAGGTAGCAAGAGCAGGTTACGCTTGGTTTCAACTTGGGGGATGGAAATTAAGGAAATTGAGGGGGGATCGAGATTCGCAATGCCTTTTATGCACGGAACAAGAAAAAGAAGATTGGGTCCACATTCTGATAAATTGCGTTAGCACCGAAATAGGTAAGGCGCACGGGTCTTAAGCCCCGCCATATATACTGTATATTTTTGTTGTTGTTAAAATATAACCCTTTTGAATTGAATATACGAAATAATTATCTTCTCATTAAAGGAAGTTGTCCACTTCTGTCATTAACTTACTCTTCAAGCTTACACCGTCGCACAGTGGTTCAAAGTGCTTAGAAGGCAGGCACAATATCGAAAAATCAAAGTGGAAATGCATGTCTTAATACCTCAGAATTGAATTCAGATTGCATTGATACATGTATTTCCTAAAGTTAGAGCATTTTACTTTCAATGCCATACCATACCATAGTTAGAAATATTGTGTTGAAGTGGTAGGTAATGAAGCAGCACGTGGCGTTGAAAGCGCGAATGAAAATTTGGATTTTGTGAATACAACTGTATCATATCAAAAAGTGTTCAAATTTTTAATTAGAATGATGAAAGTTGTTCCTGGAGGTAGGCTTAACATTATATTTACTTGAAAGCAGTACACTAATGTCTTACGAGTATTATAGATGACATGCAAAATAAGCTTGAATACTGCGGTATAGTAATTTCGTCTTCCTGCTACTCAAAAAGATGTTTATCTGTGGATGGATAAGGACAGTGTAGCGGGTGACCATTTCAGAAGATCCTGAGTTCTATTCCCGGCTGTTGCCATTTTCATCAAGCCATAGTCATCACACTTGGAAAATTTGTATTGTTACATGAGAATGCCAATGAATAGTGATTTCGCGTTAAACAATAACTGAAGAATATGGAAAACACTATGACAATTTGAACTTCCAAATTCCAAGATATTTTACTCAAATTTTTTACTTTCGGAGCTAAGTTTGAAGAGAAAAGTTGACATTTTTGGCTCTAACCCTCAGACGTTTCTCCTACGTTCACAGAACACTGATCTGTGTAACCCCTGATTTACATAATTTGCAATATACATATCTCAACGGATGAATACAACTCTGCTTACTTGGAAAGGAACACATTATTTCCTCTTACGTGCAGCATAAAAGAAAATATTGTAGATTTGAATGGAAATTTTGAGATTTCTTCCGTATTCATGTATTTTGTCCGGGAGAGTAAGTTATCATTTCGGGTACCATATGTGTTCTTTGATATTGAAGTGACACATTCCGGTGACCAACTCATAAGAAGTATGAACTGGTGTGTCAATACGACCCCAATACGAAGTTCAAGTTCCTGTTCCGGTAGAATTTCACTCACACGGTACCTGACTTGATGTGATCTCCGTATTTAGTATAGTCAGTTCAGTTACTCTGTGGGGGTTCGAAAACCTGAAGTATTTTGGAGGCTTCATTGAAAGAAGCACACAGACCTTCAGCCAACGTGAAATATCTCCCAAGTCCTCTGATATTGTCATCACGATGTGGGACGTAATAAGGTGCAAATTGAAGAAATAGAAGGAGGCATAATGTCAAGTAATAATATAATGTAATTCACGAGAGTCATGCTTGCGGTTGCAGACGTCCTAGACTCTCGAAGATCCCGCCACCATCACGAGACGTACTGCACCTCTCGCAGCCGTTAACTCTGGAAACCCTGAGCATTAGATGCGATGCAAAAGAAAACAATTTTGGGTGGAGAACACCTGCGTTTTCCATTATGAGTCGCGTCGCGCCCATGCAATTGAGCGGAATGGCAGCGACGGGAGGCGTGCGTGCTCACTTATTCACGTCCTATTTCCTGAGCGGATGAGCAGGTGGCAATGCGGTACTCGCTTGACACACCTCTCACCAGTCAGGGGTTGTTCTTGAAACATAAGATTGACCTCGTTTCTTCAGTGTCAATTCTTAACTCGATGTTTTCACAAAATTATTTCACGGCTACAAAACCTGTGGTCTTCAATTGTATATTTCTCACCTCCTTGTGCTTATGTGGTGCAAATTTAATTTTTAAATACAATTTTCTTGGGAATGGTTGAATTATGAGCGTTCGCATTCTATATGTAACGTTTTAAGAAAGACTACTATCAGAAAAAGTAAAAATAGGAATCAGGTTGGCGCGTCCTATCTAAGAGTATAATATGGGGGTCCGATATTCCCGATAAATCCTGTGTGATTTCGAAAGTTCCATTATTGTTAATTCTTGCTAGATCGAGACCATGACCAAGCGATCGCCGAATCCCAGTGACAGCTGAGTCTTTCTGTGACTTAAAGCAACAATTACTTCGTGCGTTATTCTTTCATCAAATCAACTTTTCGTCCCAAGAGTACTCACAGTGAATGCATTGAAATGATTTTCTTCTTACTCCATTTAATTATAATATTATTTAACCGTTTAGGGAACGATTCGAGGTTTTGTTGAATACTTTTTCTTCTATTAAGTTAGAAAGTCGTATATTACTAGGAAACCAAGAGTTTAAAAAAGACGTCTCATTTTATATACTGTCTCCATATATTTTTAAATCCTATTTATTTGGTGATATGCTGAGAAAATTGTTTTCTATTTCTTCTTTTACAAGAAATATGATGGGACCTGCCTTTAATTTGGATTTATTCCCCATAGTATTGATCTGTACCATTGTTCTGGACTTGAACAAGATGGCTCCATATTGGATTCGATGTGACCAATACTTGTCGCTCGGGGAATTTTTGTTTAAATGCACGTGAGTGCGTGACGTGACGTATGAGTGACTCCGAGTCCGAAGCCAATCTAGTGACAGAAGGCAGCAGCATCCGAGGTCCGGCGCGTGGCAAGCGCAGGGCTGTCATTCGTGAAGCGATCGGCATCCGATGGCGAGCGATTGATCCGACTCTCTCTGGCGATAGGTGATTTGCCCAGAAAATTTCGATCACTTTTATGACTCCGGTGGACACAAACTACAAGATGCAATATCATGCCTGTAAAGCATCCCTCATTTCTTTTTTATCATACACTAGTTGGTCTTCCGATCTTCGCTCGCGTCATACTGGACATAATGTAAAAAGGAGAATCGATACTTAATAAATGGTTAAACGAATATTTATTTCAATAATTTTATTCATGTATAAATATATAAGTCAATGTAATTTTTATAGTTTATTATAAGTGTAGCAAAAATTATAATAATTATAAGTGTAGCAAAAATTATGCTACACTTATAATTACAATCTTATTCTCACAATTCTTCGTTTTCCCTCTTAAGGCTCTACACAAGCACTGGATTTTCTCGAAAATCACGTGAATTTTCGTTTGCAAGTGCGAAGTAAAATATAAATTAGTTTATGAACTCTTCTAGATATTTTCACTCATTATATGGGTTCGTTAAAAGGTAACTCCCTTAAGGTTTCCTGAAAATGAAATTTTCGTGAAAGTCCCAAGTTTTTGCAGTGCCTCAAGAAGAAAAACGGAAGATTGAGAAAAGAAGATCGTAATTGTAAGTGAAGCATAATTTTTTCCATACCACTGCGGTGGGGATGAGCGCTGCTTATCGCTTCTTTGTAGCAACAGCAGCCATGCCGATTCTTCCCTTACCGTGCAGCTGGAGAGACAGTGTGGATACCAAACCGAACTTAAGTGATGAGGCCAGTGCTAATAGCACGGGTGGCAATCATGTATATTAAAAATTGGACTTGTTTTTAACTAATTGTACAAAAATGTTCAAAACGTTGCTGACGTATTATTTGGAACAAAATTATGTTGATGATAAAATAAAGCTTTTCCCTGGCAGGAACCGAAACCACTGACGTTATTTAAAAATAATGTAGTTCATTTTAATCGAACAATTTTATGCAATTTATTTTATGTAATATTTTATTTTGCCAGTCATATATGTTTAATTCATACTCCTTACCAATGAGAACCCTTATCAAGATGTGCTCTAGATAACATAAATATATGTACCGGTCGTTATAAAATCAGTTTATGGTGGAATAATTATATTGGAACTAATAAACATCATAAATACATACTTACAGGGGACCATAAACATAATGATTCAATTATTAAAAACAATTAAAGCCACATCATACAAAAACACACAATATTTCGGGAACATGTTTAAATCCAAGTTCTCATGTCAAGCACTATTAACACACTGACAACTTACTAATGTGAACACGTAGACCAGTTTATCCCTTGGATTGCGGAGAGTAGGACGAATATATTAGGTTATATACAATCTCGAAAAGCATTTCATCATTAGAATAAATTTCTATTGATTTTCTATTTTTTTCTGAAGTATGCATGGACATGAAACACAAGTCTAAACTCCAAATCAGCTTACAGATCTCGATTGCTAATTGATAATCGATTCACTACTAGGTAACCGATATGGGGACTGGAAAATATATGATGAAGAGTTCTGCTGGTAAGAAGAGAAAAATAAAGCATTTAACCTCAAAATGATATATAAAACGATGATTGTCTGTAATATAATGGAAATTGGAGAAGTCAATGTTCAGATGAAGTATCATTTCATTAAAATCTGTCTTCTTATTATAAACAGAATGCACATCAAATGGGGATAAGGGAAATCTGTGAAATCGGTCAAGGAAGATTCGCGTAAATAAGTGGCGTATGCGTCAGCTGGTTTAGCAGCCTTTAGCATATACTTGCTACGTCTCAATCAGACAGCTGGATTGTATCGTTTGCTCAATGAGTAGCTGTGTTCCTGAGTTAGAACTGTCATTTTATATTCAAGTAGAGGGGAGAGTATCTACTCCCACCTCCTTCTATGCTGCTCGCATTTGCCCACGGTTGCTCATAGAATTCGTCAAAGGGCAAATCTTTCGACACCTTTGCTGTAAGAGATGAAACAACATTGCCACATATGTGAAGAGCGATACTTTTGTTTGATCTAAATCATCTTGACTGTATTCTAGTCGCGATTCATTAAATGTCACCATGTGAAGGTTTCACCTTGAGAGAGCTATTATTTGTGGAAATTTTGCAAATGTAATATAGCAACGTATGCAAATACAAATAATTTATTAGAAAAACGCATTTAAATATCACATATTAGCGTATGGAGGACGAGGAACTTAATGTCAATTCCGAAGCAAGTAAGAGTACTGAGTCTCAAATCACTGCAATTTGTGCCAACGCTTTACACTGAATCAAAAGCAACTGGATAGTTTGTTCAGTGAATGTCATGACCGTGTTTGCAGAAAATGTCATTCGGTGAGCTCACATAGTTGTCCTCCACTTATCACAAGGAATGCCCTCTCACAAGCTGTTACAGCCGATTTTGTCGCTGCTGACTAGACGCATCATGATCCTTTCTCTTCAGTAGAAAACTTTGTATAAATTGTATAAAATATTATGAATAAAATTATTGTGAAACATTATTTTATACAATTTCGTATGGGGAATATTCATAAATTAGTGTAGACATAAACTAATGTATTCCCCTTAAAACATAGGAAACTTTACGTTACGTCTTAGTGTCATTTGGTAGAATATTGAGTAGGAGAGGAAGCGTGGCGTGAGAAAGGAACAATTACTCCTTTTTCGGAAGAATAGAAAGAACAACAAATAACATAAAGAATGAAAGCAATATAAATTTGTTAATTTCAAATCGTATGTCACATCCTACAAGGAATTGAATCATACCAAAATTCCCCATCCATCACATGTCTGAAAACAAGTAATGTTTGTCAAGTAACGTTGACCAATTTGTTTCTGTGCCAACGTGCTAATTACAATCAGTCCTTTACTGGGATAAATTGCATTTCAATTCATTATGTGAAACATAATCTTTTTTGAATGTATTCTCTATGGAGGAAGTCATCAGGTTAGGAATGAATTGGAATTAATTTTATTATATGGCCATAGTTAAAAATTCACTCACTACAATCGTAATACTGATTAAAACGTTGGTCACGGATTTGTTTCTTCGATTTTACCCCTTAGCTAAAGAATTCCAAAGATGCTTTCTCCAGTTCAATATCTCCTCCTGTGATTGGTCCTACTCGAGATGATTGCCAGCTGGACACTTCCCTAGCATCGTGAAAACTTGGAAAAGAATCCAATCCATTATTCTCCTCCTGTTGTGCTATTGATTCCAATGGCTACATCACATTCAACAGGTATTTAGAGTAAGTTGATAAATTAATGCTTCCAAACTCGTGGGAGAGTAAATTATTCAATACACTGACAGGGACATCGCTTCTTCATTTGTCATGAACACACAATCCCACGATTAAAAAATGTAAATGCCACGAAAACCAAATGCTCATTTAGCGATATCCTAGTTTACTATATTCCGCAGAACAGTCTTCCTACTGTATTTATAATTCTTTTTATCATTTCTGTATAATTTCATTGCTAAAATAATGAAATGCTTGATTTATGCGATTGTATGTGGTGGTTGTCATTAACAAGTTGCATTTAGTTCGTATTGGAGATTTTATTGCACGTTTTACGTCTATTTTTAAATCTAGATTATTAGTTCTAGAAAATTATGGGTTGAAACGTTGTATTAAGGAAACTAACCCAATAAATATTGTGAAGAGAACCATTAAGGTTTCATAATATAATGAATAATTCTTTATTTTATTGTATTTTGCTTTATCCTAACATCCTTATCTTTCACCTAAAATCTGCATTGAGGGTCAAACTCAAATTTGATACGAAATATATAAAACGAACATTTATGTTGCGAAGTAGTTTTTTATATAATGTCTTTATACTTTGTGAAATCCAAGTGTCATTTCACTACCGTATTTCATAAATTCTGATATGCCTGTGAGCAATGTCATCAATTTATCCAATATTCCTTTTCAATCCTCGTCTATTAATGAATCGATCGACGAGTGTTCAAAAGTGCATATTGCACTCTTCAGATCCGCGCGTTGCCGTCCTCGAGATGACTTGGAAATAGTCTCCAAATGGGTTGTGTCATCCCTGCGAACATTTCCTCCAGTCTTTCTCGCGAACGTTCCACAACAAACTCCCGAGTGGGGTCTCCGTCGGCATTTGTTTCCCGCGTATCTCATTCTACCTTCTTCATTTAAAAACATGATTGCAATGTGAGCCTTCCCACGGAATGCAGGGACAGTGCAAACGAAGAGTCTGATCGTTTTCTGCGAATTTCCGTCGTACTTACGTCTAAATTCCTCCAGGGCTTAACTTACGACACGTTTTTCAACTTAATTTTTCTATTCAAGTAATGGTAAACTTTAAAAAAAATTTCAAGAATCAAATAAAACCATATTTTAATAAAACGTATGTTCGATCAAATTAAGAAGACCAAAATTTTGTATTGTTATTACATGTCACAAGTAGGTATGAAACTTGTGACATGTAATAACAATACATGAAACACACGCAACAAGACAATATATTAAAACATTAAAAATATATATATTGTTTATAACTTAATTGATAAATCTATTTCACTTTCTGACGTTCATTTCCATAGAGAAAATTTTAATTTATTGACAAATATTTTATCTGCTTATTCCTATCCTATACAACTCGACAAAAAACACGGACATCAAGGAATTAAATATTTAGTTTACCCGTGATTTTCAGAAACCTACAAATTGTACCATATCCATTCCCAATCAAAAAGTCTTTGCAGTCATTCCATATCAAAAGAATATAGTAACTCTTTTACGTAAAATGTTCCAGGATTCTAATACCAAAGTTATTTTCAAAACATACAGTAGAATGAATTTTATTAAGACAGGCAAGGATAATATTGAAACCAGTGAGTTAAAGAACGTACTAGTTTAACAAAAAAGTTGTAAAGATGTGAATGTAAATATATTGGACTGACAAAAATATTATTAAAAACCAGAATTAAGGAATATAAATCCAACATTTATGGTAACAACCTCTCTGTGATATCCCATCACCGCCTAAACTAAAATCATGAATTTCTATGGGATGGCGTTAAAGTTCTATGTATAGAAGAAAACTTTTATAAAAGAGACATATTAGAAATGTTATTCATAAAAAGCACCAAATGTACCCTTAATATACAGACTAACACTTCAGAGCTGCCAAAAATTTATGCGATTATTATTTAATTTCTTTTCCATTTATACCTCGAACTGGGTTTATGTCTTTTATGTTTGTCCATTGTGTTTATTCTTTATATTTCTCCTCCACTATGTTCCTTGGTAGTTAGGTTTTTGATACATTGTATTTATCACTTTAGTGTGACTTGAGAATCAGCTCAGATAAGTTCATCTGATGCTGGTACAAAAATTAGTTCCGAAACGTCGTGTACACGCTTTATAATGTTTTAATACGTCGACTTGTTGCGTGTGTTTTTAAAGTTTCATATCTGCTAGTGACTTGTGTTCAATAAAATGATGTTGCCTGCTTAAATTGATCGCACATAAGTATTTATTGATTATAAACTTGCAGATAAAATGGATAACTTATAAAAAAACATGTTTTGTTTCAGAAATGTAAAATACATATAAATGCGTGTGGAAAAATGTGATGCAAGTTGCTCGATCAAACTAAACAATTTCAAATTTATTAGAGGTGTGTTTTCTTAAAAAAAACATTAAAAATATAATTGTTAAGGCTTTCCCATCTATAATTGAAGTTTTGCATCAGTGGGAACCAATCTCCAGAACACATCCTGCAAATTTTCGATTTTGGATGTTACTTTCTATTCAAATATTCGCTTCATTGACCGTTGTGAAACGCAGATTTCGTGAGTTATCCTTTGAAAGTAGGGAGGGAAAATATCATTAGGTTTTGGTGATTCGGGGAATGGTTGCTTCAGATATACGCTTAAAAGGTTATATATAATGAAGTTGATTAACGTCAATCTTTGAAGTTTGAATGTTCTCTATAATAGCGGACCGCTCTCATACATCAAGTTCCGGACAAGACCTTTCTGTATTTCAAGAAAAGTAAAACTTATTTTACGAGTTTCCTTGGATGATACACGGAGAAAAATGAAGTAGCTCATCAGACTACTTTTTCGTAGTTGAAACCTAGGAAGCTACTGAAAGTAAGGGAGTAGGTGACTCATGTTGTTCAATTGTCAGAAGGAGCAAAAAAGGTAGCTGTGCCAGCTACCTAAAGTACTTGAGTAAAATACCGATCCGCCGGCTACCTCAACGTTGAGCCGTTTATCTGAAGCTTTTCTCTTGAAGGAAATGGAGGGTCTAGCATATTCCGATAGCAGTATACGTGAATTGTCGGTCGATGAGGCGACAAGTAATATGTTATGGCGCACGGAAAATATTGCTACGGATGTCTCCGTCTACTTGCTACAGTTAACATTCAACTGTATTTGAGTGCGCGTACGTAAAATGTAAGGAATTTGAATGTACCGCACACAGACTACATACCGCGTTTCGCCACTCCTCCGTTTCGTTCGAACGCGAGACGTTGTGATGCCATCTGGCCATGTGCGAAGTGTGTATCGATGTGTATGTTATGAAGAGACCGGTGAGGATTTTGAGTGCAGAAAGATTCTCAATGTTTAATTAAAACATTAAGATGTTTCTGGATTCAACT
This sequence comes from Laupala kohalensis, assembly GCA_002313205.1. NCBI lineage: Eukaryota > Metazoa > Arthropoda > Insecta > Orthoptera > Trigonidiidae > Laupala > Laupala kohalensis. The sequence goes on along the minus strand of NNCF01126704.1, from coordinate 43,019 downwards.
GCTGAAGTTGAGATTTATATGCAGCAATTAGAGGACAAGTTCTTGATCTTCCAATGAAGTCACCTCGTATGACGGCAAGGAAACATTAATCCAACATATGTTATCGAGCTTTTATGGAATATTATGAAATGTTGCTCGTTTAGATTCTTAAAACATTGATTGTGAAGACTGACGACGAAGAAGTTGTATTTGAGGTAAGTTGTTTCATAGCCTTTTTCCTTAGAATTCACTAGTAACCCTATTAGAGAAATCATGGAACACTCCATTTCATCACTAGCAGTTAAAGAGTATTGCCAATCACAGTTGCTGGCTATACCAATTTTAAAACAATCTAAAATTTCGTTTGACGACCATATACATTGCCACATGAGTTTAATATTAAGTTGATTATTGAACTACATTATTTAGGTTTACTGACTCAGTGTCTATAAGTTTCCAATTTCTCAAAATCAATGAGGCATGAATCAATAACAATATCTTTTCAATTATTGTTCGTTTTAATGTGTAGTTTTTTATAGGGACCGGACTGAATATATATTTGAAGAAAGTGGCGAAGAGTGATTTTTCTGTGATGCATCTTTCTTTGCCCATCCCAGATGTGAAAGTGAGAACTATCAGATATTTTTCATGTAAATTCTGTGCCATTTAGTAGTTCATTGTTTACAAATATTATTTGCCTTTAGAGAATGAGAGTTGTACATGTGAATGTTTCAGCTTTTCATTTTTTAAGAGGTCCATGGATTTAGAGTACGAAACCCATAGTATGTTCAGCATGTGAAGTTATCCAATGTTAAAATGTTTTTATACAAATTTATGAAACTAAAAATCTGCTGAGTATACAGTAAACTTTTATGGTAAGATTTGTATTAAATATATTTATTTTTGAAGACCTAATAAAAAGCAAAGGTTACTATTAAGAGCAAAATGATTTAGTATTGCTTTAAGTCTACTTCTTTTGGAATTTGTCATTCTTTCAAATACATTCCTATATTTGGGCTCCATGAAACCAATCTGGATCCTTACATTTGAGGCGCTCTATATTATTAATATTATTCCAGAGATTTTCAAAAGGAAATACAGTTTTAAAAATTATTTTATTGACAGGTGACTATAACATTGATGATTCATTATTGTTTTGTATGCTGAATCTTAACGTTCTGCATTATCATTTCTATCCATTAATTATGTGGTAAGAAGTATTTTAAAATTGTAGTAAATTATATTGTGAATGTTTTTGTGGAATCTGAAATGTAGTATATTTGTAATCCTCCGTATAATATGTAATCGTCTCTTATCATACAGTGGATTCTGACATCATTCGATACCATTGTAATGGATCTATACGTTGAATAATTTGAAATTATCTTCTTTTAAAATTATTATAGGATGACTTCTTTTATGCTTAGGTCTTCAAGATAACAATTTAGATTCTTTTCATTCAATTTGCACCTTCTTCAAGGGTATATGTCAAACTTATCCCACAACAGGCCCCGAAGGTGCCCAAGGGGTTCGCGGAGGGTAGAGCTCCGCAATTACTTGACCTCGGCACTAGGAGGAGGAGATGTGGTCAGCATCTCGCTCTGACCGGTTTGACCCCAGGATAGCCCCTGGTACTCATTTTACAGCAGGCTGAGTACTCATTTTACAGCAGGCCTGGGAGTCAGTCTGGATGTTGAGGTGTGATGAAAAATCCCTATTTGAACCCCAGCCATCCAGCCAACAGTTCATCGCTCTACCCACTGAGCCACGCTGACTCCCAAGGGTATAACACAAATAACTCACTTTTTACATAAAAGCTATTGATTACTTGAATTAGCTTACTGAACAGTTGCTATACAAAGAATGGTATAAGATTGTTATTGAAAATAAAGAGCTAGATGACATAATTTCAAAAATGCAACAACAAATAAAGGTAAACATATTTGAAGAAAGGAATAATAATGTAAGTAATCACAATCAATATTAAAGAAAAACAGACTGATATACTGATGAAGATGAACTAGCGGAAGACACTGAGTATGTGAGATTAAATCAGAAAAGCAAGAAGAGGAAAATGTACTCATTATTTAGTAACTCTCCCCAACAAGAAACGTCTAATGAAATTTCAGAAGTTAGAACACAAGAAAAGAAGCGTAAAGAAATACCACCACCGCCAATTATTGTGGATGGTGTTCAAACATATGATGCCATTTATAACGGGTTAAGTGAAGTGGTACCTAAGGAAAACCTTCAATTGAAACTGATGAATAGAAGTAGCATTAAAGTAATTGTTGCAGATGGTGAAATGTATAGAACAGTTACAAAACAATTGGAAGATAGAGGATATAATTGGCACTCCTATGAAAACAAGCAAACGAGGCCAATTAGGGCAATGGTTAAAAAGTTACATTCTTCTTGCAACTCAGAGAAAATAATAAATGACTTAAAAGAAAAGGGATTACAAATAATCGATATTGTAAACAAATTAAAATGAAAAACAAGAGGACCCCTCGATATTTTTATGCTGATGAAAATCTTAAAAAGACATACAATATTTCTAGTATTCTTTGATGTAAAGTAGAGATTGAAGCTCTTGAGAAATCAAAATTGTTACCGCAATGTAAACAATGTCAGACCTATGGTCATAGTAAAAAATATTTTAATAAAGACCCAAGGTGTGTGAAGTGTACAGGAAAACATCCTACAAGCAATTGTAAGAAACCAGATCATGTCAAACCAAAATGTGTACACTGCGGTGGAGATCATCCAGCAAATTATAGTGACTGCAATGTAGCTAATGAGTTACAGATATTTACAAATAGAAAGCTAAATGGTTCAAGAGAAAAATTGACTCATCAACAAAGAGCAGAAGGAGTGAAATATAAAGATTCTAAAGTTCAAGATGAATCTAATAATGTCTATAAAGTTACTTTAGATAAATTAACGGAGAGAACATATGCAGATATAGCTACAAGTCCTGAAAATCAGGTATTAAATGAAGTGTGGGAACAAAATAATAACATTAATAAAATCCTACAACATATTTTGAATAAACTAAATAGACAAGAGTCAGTCATTACGTCATTAAACGAGAGGTTGGAGAAAATGGTAGACAGTACTAAGGGAGCTGTACCCAAAAATAATAAAAAGTAAGAAATGAATAGAACTCTTAGGATTATGGCATGGGGTGCTAACGGATTGTTTCAACACCAGCAAGAAGGCAATCCTTGATATTAAAAAGTGGATGTATGTTTAACATCAGAAACTCATTTTATTAAACAATCATGTATTAAATTTAGAGGATATAATGTTTATCACACTACACATCATCAGAGTTTTACCGGAGGAGGGAGCACTATGATTGTTAAACAAAATATCATCCACTGTGAAGTAAGAAAATATGAATGTGAAGGAATACAAGCAACGGTCGTTTGTATAAAAACAAGGAATATTCCGGTTAATGTTGTAAGCATATACTGCCCCCCGAGACACCCATTGAGAAAGTACAAATACCTGGAATTATTTCGAAAACTGGGAAATAGATTTGTCATTGGAGGAGATTTTAACGCGAAAAATGTGGATTGGGGATCAAGGTTGACAACATCGAAAGGAAAAGAATTATTAAGAGCAATTAAAGAATTTGGATGTGAAACTTTATCTACAGGAAAACCCACATACTGGCCTTCTGACACGACATAAAAATCCAAATTTGATTGATTTCTTTGTACTTAATAATGTATCAGCAAATTATGTACATGTAACTGAATGCAAATATTTAAATTCAGATCACTCTCCCATACTTTTAACTTTAGTGAAAATATTATGCAAAGGGAAAACAACTCTGTACTTGTAAGTAGATATACAGATTGGAATGGCTTTATACAGCACCTTGAAGATACAATAAATGTAAACGTTATGTTGAAAGATCCAGAACAATTAGATTTTCAAATAGAGAAATTTACCACTGATATACAAAATGCAGCCTGGAAAAATACCCTTGAAATCAAGAGAAGACTAAAAGGGAATAATTATCCGAAATAAATTAGAAACCTAGAAAAAGAGAAAAGAAAGACAAGAAAAAGATGACAGACTAGACATCCATATTTTAAGACATTACTAAATAACCTCACCCAAAGACCGAGATGATAAATAAAAAGATTAAAAGATGATTCAATGAGAGATTATTTAAGAGATTTGACAAATGATGTTTTCAGTAACTTTTATCTTCAGAAAGCCACCAGACAAATTAAAAGGCCTATTATTTAAATTACACTGATTCGGAAAGAAAATGGGAAGTGGGCGAGAAGTAATGAAGATAAAGCTCAAATATTTAGGGAACATTTTGAATGTATTTTTCAACCTAACGAGACTGAGGTCGAAGTTGATGAATTAATCGGAGAAGCCAACTGTGACGATGAAGAAATAAATTTTATTACACGTAATGAAGTTGAAAAGGAAATTAAAAACAAACTCAATCCAAATAAAGCTCCAGGGTTTGGTCTGATAACTAGTAGAGTCCTGAGTCAATTGCCGAGGAAAGCAATATTGAAACTTACATATCTAATAAATGCTTCTTTTATATTAAAGTATGTACCACAGTATTGGAGAATATCAGAAACAATTATGATATTAAAACCAGGTAAAACACCACATGAGACCTTATCATACAGACCAGTTTCGTTGCTGCATGTGCAATCGAAACTTTTTGAGAAGTTGATGCTTAAAAGACTAATACCTATCGTAGATAAAAATAAATTGATACCGGATCACCAATTTGGGTTTCCAGGCCAACATTCAATAATAGATCAGATCTATAGAATAATAAACATGATTGAAAGAGCACTAGACGAGAAAAATATTTGTTCCGTAGTTTTTTAAGATGTTGCCCAAACTTTCGATAAAGTTTGACACGAGGGGTTAATCAAGAAAATTGGTATTATGTTTCCAAAATCATACGTTAAAATATTGAAATCATATTTAACAGAAAAATATTTTAGAATAAAACATGACGGTGCTTATTCAGAGCTGAAAGAGATCAAAGCATGTGTACCACAAGGAAGCGAGCTGGGTCCACTGTTATATCTATTACACACTAATGATTGTCCAATATCTGAAAATAACACTCTTGCGACCTTTGCTGATGATACAGCAGTAATAACAGTTGGAAGAATGAATTTAGAATCAACGAAACAGTTGCAGTCATGTATAACTCAAATACAAAACTGGACAAAAAGATGGAAAATTAAACATAATGAAAATAAATCAGTGCATATCAATTTCACAAACAGGCATATTCAGTACATTCCGGTGTACATAAATAACAAGATAGTGCCTTATGCAAATGAAGCTAAATATCTTGGAATGACGTTGGATGCAAGAATAAGATGGATAGCTCACGTTAAGAAGAAAAAAGAAGAGTTAGGTATTAGGTATGAGAAAATGTATTGATTGATAGGAAGGGAATCATCTTTGTCTGTTTACAACAAGTTATTAGTGTATAAACAAGTGTTAATGCCGATATGGACATGTGGGATTCAACTGTGGGGATGTGCCAGTCAAAGTAATAGAGACATTATACAAAGATTTGAAAATAGAGTGCTAAGGAACATTGTAAACGCGCCGTGGTATGTAAGAAATCAAGATATTCATAGGGACTTACAAATACAGTCAATGAATGATGTCATCAAAACATTTGCGCAAAAACACGAAGAAAGACTGCATCATCATGTAAATATAGAAGCAATTCAGCTCCTGGACATATTTGGAGAAACCCGTAGTCTTAAAAAAAACATGTGAACTCTGCTGAGGTTTTATGTTATTAGTAAAGTGCACTAAATTATGAGGTTCTACGCCGGGTTACCAAAAGACCAGAGCTGATCAACACCAAGTGTCGTAAACTGCAATATCTTGGTCACATTATGAGGAATCAAAAAATATATGAGCTGCTCCAACGTATCCTGCAAGGGAAAATAGAAGGAAAAAGATCTCCCGGCAGAAGGAGAATTTCCTGGCTCGACAACCTTAGAACCTGGTTCAACAAAAGCTCTGAAGAAATGTTCCGTATTGCAAAGGATAAAGCCAGAATAGCCATGTTGATCGCCAGCGTCCGAGACGGACAGGCACGCTAATAATAATAATAATAAGAAGAAGAAGAAGAGGAGGAGGAAGAAGAAGAAGAGGAAGAAGCAGAAGCAGACGACGACTAAATTATGAACTAATTAAGTTCTTAACCAGAGGGTGAAATCTTAAGTTTATTTTTTGTAATAGTAAGTTAAGTTAAATTAAAATTACTTATTCTGTATTTTTGGCTAGATTGTAATTGTATAAGTGCTAATAAAGTTCTTATTTAGTAAAAAAAATGAAGTTTTGAAATGTTCAAAATTGAATATTGAATTTTTTAAAGAATAAATGAAAGATGTGATGTTGTGTACTAGTAAAATATTTATTCGGATAGTTCTTTCGCCAGCTTAGCTGGCATCTTCAGTCTGACAATGTCTAGTATCTAAGGGCAAAGGGTAAATGTCTTCTGCCAATCATTGCACAGTACATTCAAGTTCTAACTTAATTTTGTTTCCCTTCAAATTCATGTTTTGCTGGCAAAAGGTGTAGTGCTAGTGGTGATTTATCCGTGTGTTTGAATTGATATTCATAAAATGTTATTTTGTCCAAACTTTTTGTCTTTCATTGGGAAAAACAGTTAGAGCGTAATATTTCATATAATATTTACTTCACTAAATTTTTATCTCTATGGTTGAACTTTGAGGTTTCAATGGAGAAAAATTTAATAGGGAGGGACGTCAAGCTACCGCCCGTTTGTTCGAATGTTGGAGCTTGCTTGGTTTATGGTGAGACTAAGGTCTCTTGAAAGCTACTTGACCTCAAGTTAAAACGTATTGAAGCAATGTGTGAGAAATATTATTAATGTAATTTACTAAATTGATTAGAAACTTTTGTCAATTTCAAATTTATCACGAATTGAGACATGATTTAATTGGTAATTGTCACCTTCCCTGTGTGTCTTCACTACTGTGGTATCTGGAGAGAGAAAATTGATATAAGGAAAATATGATTGCAGTTTTACAGTACTCTGGGGATTAGTAAAGTCTTTTATTCCAAATTTTGATAGAAGAAAATACTGCAGATGTAATTTTCTGAAAAATTATTCAATCATGCTACATTTTTTATTATTAAAGCAACGTGCTTTTATTGTGTCAAATGAAATGTTTTTGAAAACTATTATTCGAGGTACTTATTTTTGTTCATACAAAAGAAGTAGGTTTATGAACAATGATGTTAAATGTGAAATTAATCAATATGCTTATTGTAAAATCATATATTATTCACAAATGTTTTCTACCACATCTGGTACTTACGAAAATATACTGATTTCATCTGCATAAAAAGCAGTTAGGACCTTGTCACATTATTTGTTCAGTTTTTCTCCAACAAAAAACTTCCTAAGTCATATCTCAGTTAATAATGCCTTCAGCACAATTTAACCCAATATTGATGATTTTGTCAGATTAAACCTCATGAAACCGAGATCTCAATTACTACAAAGTTGAGGGAATGGGCACTACAAGATACAAAACATACCTGTGAACGCATATTAAAAATTCTTCTTTGAACTCTTACAACCTTTGCCATCACCTTGTCTGCATATAGTGTTTAATTTATTTTATTGATTTGAGAGAAATGTATTTGAGAAACTTTCTCCAGTTGTACAATTGAATAAATTCCTGAAAATAACCTTCAACAGAGGGTTCTTTTCTTTAGAATCCAAGGTATATAATATGTCCATTAATGTACATTTAAAATAAGTTTTTTTAGAGATGTAATGCTATTAAACCATTTTCTTCTTTCTTGTGAAGATTTATAAATGTACCTAAGTATAGATGTTTGTAATAAATATAAAAGAACAGCAAGTATTTGGTTTTTCATTTCCTAACATACCACACGACGATATAAGCACAAGAATGTGCTGGCAATGTAAGCCAGGCATCACGGTTACTTGCCGAGCTGTTCCGCGCACGAAAAAGTAGCCAGGAGAGCTACTTCCGTATTAGTGGGCGCTGTCCCTCAGTCAACTAAGAAAAGTAGCGGTGCTGGTTACTTTAGTAGATGGTCGAAAAGTAGTCGGCACAACTTCTTCGTAGTTGGAGTGGCTCTTTATTTTTCTCCGTTTTTTTCTTTTTTTTTGGTTGGGGCTTTAGGGCTCGTCAACATCGAGGTCATTAGAGCCCATTTTCTCCGTGTACACAATATAGTATTTCTCTCTTATGAGAACGTCAGAAAGCGACACTGAGTTCGTTCGCTGAAAATATTGTTTACTGTTTATTCACTTGTTACGTAGGTTCATAATTTAAAAAATTCACAACTTGATAATGCTGTTTGTTTTATGTCATGATCAGCTGAGTACCCGCCGTATTGCTTCCGTGAAATAATTGGCTATTGTAGAACTATTCTTTCCAAATAGCCATTGATTTATGTAAGAAAATAACAAAACAAATTTCGATAAAAACTCTGGCTTCTCTATGAGAATGCATCTGCAGAATTCAGAAGCTCAAATCCTTTTAGTATGCTTCCGCGCTCTGACTGAAACTAAGAAACATAAATTTAAATATAAAATAAAAATTAAATTTTGAAGAAAATCGCTGGGTGATCCTGTTGGATCCGTCCTGTAGGAGACATGTCACTGAACTTGTCAGCAACGAGCTTCAACACATTGTGTTACAAAATATCGTCTTTGATCGTCTCAGTGGAACCATCTTCGTCTTCTACTTTTCAGTTATAGATTCTACTAATAGATTCTCTCTTTATCTGCGTAGGTCTTTATCCTGACCTTTCCATTTAAATGGACATGTACAATGATACAGTGATACGATGATACAGTTATCCATACCTCTTACCTGTGGAGATTAATGGAATCAGGGATTTGCGATCGAAATTTAGAGATCTGTTGTTTCTTTGGAAGATTTAAATAATTAAAAATAGAGAGAAAACGGAAAAATAAGGAATTACAGTTAATACAGTGAACAGACGACACAAAAGTAAATTTTCAAATCTTATTTTAATTTTACGTCTAATATTTGTATTTGTAGAAATATTTATATAACAAAAAAGTTAGAAGCATTAATGTAGGAATGTTCTACAGACTGCCGATCTTGGGTTACAATTTGAATTTGGGGAATTTTTCAACTTATTTATAATTCGGCAACAATTGGTCGACGTGTGAGTTAGGAGCCCGTAGCAGAAGAAACTGCGGAGTCAAAGTTTGTGAGGTTCGTTCGCTCTTCCTCTCGCGTATTCGAAGCAACGGTTTTCCATGTTTCTCATATTCTCGTCATGCCTCTCGTTATTCACTTCGACATCGTGATACAGCGCCAGTTACACAATGCTGTCACTTCATTCCCAGGAAACGTTGTCTAACTCCTTGTTCCTTTGGGCTAGATCAATTTATTGACTTCATCGTATACTCATATGAAGTGCTGGCAAAAGTGTATACTAATTATGGTTTTGTGCGTAACATTACAAAACAGAAAGCTGAATGGGAATTATATACTCTTAATAGCTGAGTATGCTAAGACACAATTTCTGCTGCACTCTAATTATCTCGATTTAATATATTTAATAAATTTATTGTCAAAAAACAGTACAAACTGCGTATGACCACGTGGAGGGGAAAAAACTAATTTACTCTCCGGAAGCAAGCAAGGGACCATCCCATCAATTCCGATCTATTTTAACTGTTTTAACTGTTTCGAAATTGATTTACATGTCTCTACACTTCTTCAGCTTCAGACAGCTGAGACAATGTCATTTGTCTTCATTAAAACGAAAATGCTTCCAGAAGTAATTTATTCGATTTACAAAAAAAATGTTGCGTGTCTTTCGAACACTTCGCATTTATCTTTGCTGCTTAGACTCACCTTCTCAAGTGTCAATCAGATTAAATCGCGAATATGTTCTCTGAATCGCTTTCTGTGCAGCTCTGGGGATAAAACCCCAAAGAGTTATTTTTACTGTCAGCATTGAAAATGTGAGTTTCTGTAGCACAAAGAGAGTTGATTTTTCATTATACTTTTTGTAAATCTTTTTTCCACGTTTCTTTTGGTTGGCTTCAGAATTCATGACTTGAACCGAACTATTAACAACGGAGAGAGTTTGAAAATAGTTTGAGAGCATTTATTATTTAAAGTGGTTTAGTTGAGAGAATGGATCATTATTACAAAGCTCAATAAATAGAAACACTATACTCACTCTTGTGGACCAAAACCAGAAAAGAATTTTTCATGCATGTTTCTAAACAAGGAGTCTTTTTTTCAATCTCACCTTTCAACGACGCTGTGGTGCACGAATGAAGTATATATGTTTAATTGAATTTCTTTTCACGTACCTCATCTTTTGAAAAAAATGTTCGTTCAAAATTTCCAGAAGAAAATTATTTCTCTTGAGTAAAGCGCTCCTTCATTTTTGGACTATCGGATGAATTTTATTTCAGAATTATTTCTAAGGGTTGCATCTTCGTCCCTCTTGAACAGGCAAATCCGGAGTTCTTTGGACGCGGCAGCGTCGGTTTTTCTGATCTGAGCGCACGCTCCGTCGCACTCTACCAACACAAACTTCAACACAATCTCCTCTCGACAATCCGCGGGAAACGAGCGATAGAATATTCCCGAGAAATGCGACGAGTTCGTTAGCGCGACTCATTTCCCACTTTCTCGCATCTCGTCTCGATGCGATGGAGGACCAGTGACGGTCGCTGGCTGCCTCATGCTGGCGGAGGAGTTGTGCCCAAGGCGTGGAACAGCGGCCGCCGAGATAATGACCTCAGCGGATTGAAGAATATTTCTATCTTCCTCGATATTCTTCGTCTATATTATTTTCTTTTCTACCGTTTCCTCGAACATTCATCAATATCCCCTTACTGTACCGCTGATAGTCATTTTTGAAGTGAAATTTATGTACAAAAAGTCCGCGGACACAACTTTCGGTTCGACTGGCGAACTCTGGTGTCCACTAGTGACGACAATTAAACGTCCAGTCTGTCACTTATTATAAATGAAGACAGGAGAATTGTAACGGTTTCAATAGAGAGCAAAGAAAGATATGCGATCTTCAAATTCTATGTGAATCGATTGCGAGGGATTAAGGATGGATTAGAGAAGTAGATAGTTTATTTTAAAACAAGATGTAAATGCATGAAGAAACACCACTGATGAATGATCGAAACACCCACTCGTAGTTAACGTGTAATATCTTAGGATTCAGGCACGAAAAAATAACACATGTAAATACATTTTATATAGCATAAACAAATTTAAAAAAACATGTTCCGTTCTTTATTCATTGAAATTGGTACTAAGCGCGTCAAATCTGTCTTAACAAATAGTAAGATGTAATGTAATTGCTCTTCGTTTCGTAGCCAAACTCGTGGTTCTACTTCTACCATGCGCTCTTAAGTCACCCAGGTTCTTCTTTCCCTCGGTGCCTCCTGTGCGTGTCTTGGCTGCACATCCACGTCCGATGCAAACATATAATGTGTAGATCAGTAACACAAAAGAGGATCGAATTTCATTAAACTATGGAAAACGGAGTTTCGTAAATATCATATTTGAAATCAAGTATCTCGGCCCTAATAAGGTGAAAATAGGAAACATCTGACGATCAGCGAATCACACTACAATTTCTTTCGTAATTAGCCAAGGTAACTTACTAGAGTTTCTCTGATAATTGACGCTCGAATTCTACGTTTTGAAGATTTTGCTCGAGTTGGCGTTGTCAGTACACATTGTCATGGAGCACGGGGTGGGGACAATCGTAGAATCGAGTGTTGCTCGTCAATGGTACGAGAGGTGAATGGGTATTGCACCACGAGGCAGCTATTCAAAATAAACACATTGTGGCCAGAATATACCATTTTCCAAAATGTCAACCAGTTGGAATTACATGTACGGACGGATTTTCAATTAGCAATTGGCGTGCCAGTCGCGAACCCTGTTACACTCGTGTAATGATTATCACGAGCCGATGAGTTTAGTTCTATCCAAGAAGAGATGTTACAATTTTGTTTTCTGCGACTGATAATCCAAAAAATATTTAACAATGAAACTATTCATGGTCCTGGAATAAACATGTGTAATTAATTCTTTTGTTATTGCAAACACTAAAGAATTGATTGGAATATATTTTACGGGACAAATTGTTTGAGAACGTGACCTTTCAAACCATGTTGATATTTTTCTGACTCGTGTATACGGCATTACAAAGGAGGTATTCTGTCGGTTTCTAATTATGGCTTCTGAAGTTTCGGTAGGAGATTGTCGTGAAGCAGACTGGAATTCGAATTACGCCGGTCATAGAAAACGGAGAGAGCAATATGAGCGCCAGTGCAATTACTCGATGCTCCGCGCAATAGGGCCATCGTGGAGGAGAATCCCCGTCACCAGAATTTCTTCGCTTTGGCCGCGTCTCCCGAGAGGCTGGTGGGTCGTGTGTCAGCGCCAGCAGCCAGCGCTTGTGGACCGCGGCGGCAGACGACACAATACAGAGCCTTTCTTCTTGGAACGTCGCGGCCAAGCCACAAAATGAGAGCGCGCGCGAAACGCTTCGCAGAGGAATTGAATTTGCCTTAGGCAAGGTAAATACACGAAATGAGCGGCTTTGAATCAGTTCTTGAGCTTAAAAACGCCAATGGAATTTCAAACCCAAGAGAAGCTGAAGCAAACTATAGAATGCTAGTAAATGTGGTACAACCAATACAATAATTTTTCTCTTTTCTTGCTTGTGCACTTTTTCAAAGCTTGTTTCGCAACTAATAAGTTTACGTAAGTGCCATTTTACAATCTTTTATTTAACTTCACTTGTTTGTTAGTAAGCTTGGACCAAATCTTGCCACTGAATTCACCAGTTGTCCCCAAACGATTGAACTGAAATTTCGCTCACATATATATGCCCGATGACAATGTACTATTGTGATGGCTACCTGAAATAAAATCTTTAATTGCGATTTTATTCGGAGAGAAGTCGTGGAGGGTTATTTCCAGGAAGCGTCCCTTGAAACGCAATCCCTCTCTTCATACAAATAAGTATAACAAATTGCATTACCTAGCCATTTTGTTATAATTTCTTATCTTAGCTTTACTAACAGTGGAGGAACTTCTTATCTCATCATTACGATCGCTTCCCAAAAGATGTTTATGCTATCGGAATGTGTATAACACGGACAATTGTATGTTATACATTTCTATCAAATAATAGTTTACGATTAAAAAGTTTTTTTTTTTTTGGTACTGTGAACATGTGAACAAACCAGATTAATTATCATGACGAATAAATGAACAAGTTCTTATACTGAAAAGTATAAAGTAATAAATAAAAATCTTTTTTAAAAAAAGCTTTTATTGAAGCCCTGCACTGATACAAATAAAATTAATTTAGGTTTGTATTAAGGTAATGCCACGTCAAATGCTAATGTGTCTCCATACTTATTTCATATTCGTAGATCCTAACAATAATAATAAACGTACTTTCTATCTTTATCGCTGAAAATGATTTAATATTTTAAATTGAATTATTTGTCTTCAAAAAACTTGTCGTGCGACATGTTCATATAAGTAGATATCAATTGATTTCATAGATCAGTGATTGGTTGATAAGTAAGTACTTGCCGAGGTAAGTTCTTTTTCCATTACCTTAATACAAACCTAAACTTATTTTATTCGTTTTATTACACGACTTAAACAGAAGCTTGTTTTTAAACAGGTTTTTTATTTATTATTAATGCATGGATTAAAGAGACTGGGTCCAAGAATATTGAAACCTGATTTAAAAACATTAAATGATACCACATTGAAAAATAATGTACAATAAATGCCATGCAAAGTTTAAGAATCAAGAAATATGTTCAAACTGGCTAACAGTTTACACATAATGGGTTTCAGTAAGAAGAAAAATCTAGGAAGAGTTAAGAAAAACCAAGGTATTAAAAAACTTGGAAGAAAGAAACCTTTGATAATTATTTAAAATTTGTATTTACAAAATAAAATACCTGATAAATTATAAAAAAAATTCTTACAATTTGATGAATAATACATTTTCCTTTAGCAACTTCAACCTTGACTGTTCTAACAAAATCATATGGAGTAATGCGAACCACAACGAACTCGAGGAGTGATTTTGGATAAATTGTTTAATTTTTGTAATATGTATCAAAATATTACACGAATGCTACAAAGACAGAGTTGAACATTATTGCGGTATCTCTGAGTTATTGTGAAGTGGAACAAGTAATGGGAAGGGATGGTTCGAATGCAGCTCTACCGCTGACCGACAGTATATTGCGAGCAGCGTGACTTGCTGTGGACAGGCGATGAGTAGAGATATCCAAATGTTTATTTACGCGATACTTTCCAATTAATTTGACGTCTCAAATTATATTTGTTTATCGATAGTTGCTTGAAATTAAAATTCAAAACGCATAAGAGTATAGTTTCTGTCTTTATGATACATCTGTCGAAACCTTAACTTGAATTAAAATAGTTCTCGCTTATTCTAAACCGAATTCGTGTGTTCGCAGCTAAATTCTAGAAAGCTAAGTGCAATAAAAACTACTAAAGGTGCAGAGAACAACAATGAATGAGTGAAATCATTGAAATTGTGTTTGGAAGTGATGCGGATAACTGTGGAAATTGCGACGCGGACGGTTTCATGGCATGGCATAGTGTCGTTGTCGTTAAGGTGTTACGACAAGTGAGTGATCAAAATAAAGACAACACTGTAATAACAGGGTTAGAGACAGGCTGACCATCGGCTAATGGTGAAAAACAAAAGAGTCTTTTATCCAGCCTTCCCTGCGCTCATGACAAAATGTCATCTAGATTTATCTATTACTTCACACGTCCAGATCGCGCTCGAAGACTTAGCATTTCTCCTATGGTAACCTTTGGGATACGAGAAGATAAATATGAAGTGGTTCCCACATCTTTTAGTCCCGTCTCCACCATCTTCATGGACAAAGCAAGTAGTTGTAGTTCTACTTTGTGAAGCCAAGGGACAGATAAGAGATATCCGAGAATATACAACTATCGTGTTCATACATATTACAAAGTCATCAACGAAACTGATATGACGTTAGAGATAGATAAGGGCAATTGAGTGGTGGAAAATGGTCACTTGTATGGTTTATCTGATAACATGACTGGATTAGTGTTCACATAATCCTAAAAACCTATGAGAAACATCTATTTAAACCGCCCCCACGATTTGAAAGTAATTCTGGAAAATACATTTACGCGCGTACTCTCACACGATCGGTCAAATCCTAATTTAAAAATATTAAACGATGTTTTCTCAGTTCTTTCAAAACTCAATTATTATCGATCCAAATGTATTATTTTTAATTAAAGTTTTAGACCCCAAGTAGGAAAGTGATTTGAGGCGTTATTTTTATAAGGGTGAAAAGACAATTTGTTAATTCCAAAAATACCTGTCGTCCCTTCTTGTACCATTTCCAACGTAAATTCATTTAAAGCTAGATCGAGAGTAATTTGGCTTTGGTTCCACTCTGTGCAATATTATTATAAAGTGATATAACTAAGTCGTCCAGAACGTAAAGTGAAGTATTAAAGGTTGTTTTATTGTTTGCGCCCTGAAATTTGTATCAAAAAGTACTTTTTTACGGAGCGATAGTTCTTCGTATTATTATTTCGGAGCCCTGATGATATCGTTTTTGTCGAAAAATTGACTAGAGAAGTATTGAAAAAATATCCAAATCACAAAAGTTTTCTTTATATTGATTGTTATGGCTGGAAATATCTTTCAGCGGTATTTCATTGAAATTATATTAACGGGATTTAACCATATTTTTGTTTCGCTACCCCAAAACATTTCAAAGATTCAATGCCATAAAGAATTACAGAACGTACACCCCTCTTCCCCTTGTTTTGAGGACTCCTTGTTTGCAGAGGGCCTGTAGAGGTAACAGTTTCGTATTACCAGGCTTGCTTCCAACACAAACATATGATTGCACTCGGCAAAGTGCATTGGAAAATACTCCAGCTTTCCAATTAAATCGGTTAGATGGAACTTCTCCTTAATGTCTCAGACGGTGTTATTTCTTTACAACTGCCAACAACTTACAAAAAAGATTATTATATTAATATTAATGGCAAGAATCTAAGTGGAGAATGAATATTGACTTGAGACACCCCACGTATTCACTTGTGGTATGTGGACTATGGTTCACTCATGAACATGTGAAGCACCCGTAACGCGTATGTTGCGTGTGGAATGTTTTCACCCAATGCAATGTAATCAGTTTCAACAGATCATACAGGGTCACTCCATGTCAAGTGGCCTAGAGCTCCCCACTCGACCATCTTCAATTTTACTGAAATTTAGTGTAGCTGTAAATATGTGTTACAAAGGACGTTCAGTGAAGTTTTAGCTCCTGATCTCAAATATTAGAGGCAACACAGTCTTCTCTATGGAGGTCCTACTGACTACATCTCTTCGGCTGCGAAGATTCTGCAAAGTTTCACGCTCTCTCGTAGCTCATCCAGATTACCTATGATGCTGAAATTTGACATAATAAATCAACTTTTTCTAGTGAACATGAAAAAATTATAATAAATACACATAGAACAACATACGATCCACAATTTAAACTCAAAGTGGCTCCGAAATCACTTTGCGCGATGTTTGTGCCATACTTGGACATCATATAACTATAGAACTATAATTACTAGTAACTTTTTCTTTTACCTCAACACTAATCAGCCTTAAGACATTGCACTGCTAAAGTATCAGATTAATAGCTTGCATATTTGAGAAAATATTTGACCACAAACTTGATGTGAAACAACAGAAAGCCAAATATGACCTATTTTTAAAGTCTATTATCTCAAAAGGGGAATTATTTAATTTAGTTCATTTTTATATCAATTGAAAGAGCAGATTTTTCTCTACTAGAATCATCTTGTTTTGTTTTTGTGTTTTTTTTAGTTATGGCAGTAAAAATGCTCTGAACAGCCACTTTTTATCCCGTGCGATGGAAATTAATTTCATATACATAATCCTTGCGTTGGTCCATGTTGGCTGTGCCACTACCAGTTCTTAATAAGAATTGCAATTATAATCCTGTTGAAGATTATGAGCTTGTCAATTCTATCAAGAATTGGTAACCCCATCGCCTAGGGGTCATGCCCGATAGCCGTTCAAGGCCAGCCAAGGGCGGTCTCTTTAGTACAGGTTCCGAAGCCTGGTAGTGGGTATCTTTCCAAGGATCCCAAGTCTTATGTTGAATGGGTTTCTTGCCAAGGTTTCCAAGCCTAAGGGTGGGTATCTTCTGTTGGTTCTCAAGCTAAAGCCATAACACTGCATTCAATTAGAGTAATTTGTTTTCATTGCATCCAAATCCTAATTCAATTGATATTGTCCTTGGATTTGCAAAACGACTGCCCCAGGATAACAGTATTGTCGTCCCGTTGCATTTGGTGCTGGAAGGATTCCAATGATTTGCTGTTCAGAAGCCCAACAGCTGTCACTTCACAGGGGCCAGTGGAAAGAAGTAGCAACACCATGAGGATGCATAAAATTTATCAAATCATCACAATCTTCAATGGAAATTTCGGAAATGTTCCAAATCCACCAATTTTCATCGTAAATGCAGGCTACATATTGTCCTGGCTGGAGATTTGCAACTGGGGCAAATCCATTCCAGTGGAATGATCTACATTTGAAATGAAAGATGATGTGTCATTTGATACTCTTGAGACACGAATCTGCTTATCATTGATTGGCACAAATTGATGGTTATCTTGTTTTCCTGCAATAGTACGTCCATCTTTGAATCTTTTTTCTTGAGCCATCCTTATTTCCTCTATTGTCTCTTTGAACAAAGAAGAATTTATTCCTTTCAGATGCTCATTGCAAAAGTTGAATAAGTCAACTGCAGTCAAGATTTGCCTTTCAGTTGGAGTTGTAGACCTAACCGATCTAGACCGTAATCAAGGGGGGGGAGTGCTAACCGGGGAGCATTTTTGTTTAAAAATA
Source organism: Laupala kohalensis (assembly GCA_002313205.1). Classification (NCBI taxonomy): domain Eukaryota; kingdom Metazoa; phylum Arthropoda; class Insecta; order Orthoptera; family Trigonidiidae; genus Laupala; species Laupala kohalensis. The sequence goes on along the minus strand of NNCF01126704.1, from coordinate 24,986 downwards.
ATGTTTTTACAACACACATATTATAAATATTACCTTTAAATAATATGTATCAAATAAATAATTAAGAATTACCAATCGGGTATTATTAATAACAATAACAATTATTTATTGAAGTTATTAATCTGGTATTATTAATTTTATTAAACTGGTATTATAATAATAAAAACAATTATATTACTAATAACAATAACAATTATTAATCTGGTAAAACTTTTACAAAGTATGCCGTTTATCAACTTCAATTATATCTGTTAAGAGTTCAGATGCAATGGGGAGGGGGTGTTATAGCCACCTTAGTGCCCCCTCATAGATCCGCCACTGTCTGACAGGAGATGTGAATTTCAATTAAATACCACTAAATGAAATACGCATGATTATCTGGATAAAAGAATAAAGTCATTTCTAAAAGATGTCGTAAAATGGTTTTGAAATATCTATCAAAGTTGCTCTTTTTATACCATTAGTTTTGAAACGCTACTTGTTTATTTAGTTGGATCTTGGTTTTGCCACACGTATATTTATATGACGCAGTCCATGTAGCTCCCTTATTGCTCTGTGATTAGTGGATATTTCCTCGTGTCCTCGAGTATCCTAAGCATGTAGACACGTTTATCATACCAATTTGTGTTTTCTAAAATACAAGATTCCCTGTGCGAGTTGTATTGTAGTTTGTATCATTTTTGAGTAAGTAAAAATTTTATAATCTGAACATCTTCTGATGCTTTCCTTCATATTTTAGTGACCTTTCTATGACACTCTCTTGTGCACATTTGATGTCTCTTCTATCTTACGTCTCTTGATGGTGCAGCTCTCACAGCGCGGTACTTCGTGGTTCTTTATTCAAATCGCGTTTCTTTATTGCGCCTTGATGCAACTTTCGACGCGTGCAAGTACGCTGCAACTGAGTATATCTGCGAAAACAGCGGATCTTATAGAGAATGAAACTTCAACTGATTTGTGTTTCCTTATCGTTTGATGCTTAGGTTTTTAATTCTGTTTGTCTACCATATCCGTTATGGCGTCTGATTCAGTTTGCTTGTTTCTTGTTATTCGGATATAGCCCTAAAGCATTTGAATATAAAGCGAGCAGCTTAGTCCCGCGGAAAAAAAGAAGTTGTCGAGGTGTTCCTCGAAACTTCTAAAAGTAAGCCGATTATAAAGTGAGGGATGTTTTCTTCCCTGAAGGAGTCTTCATCGACGCGTATCCCTCGAATAATGGAGTCCCCAAGAACGCACAGGTGATCGTCAAATAATACGATGAACGTGTGAAGTAATTTGAGGAAAGAATTGGTCAATATGAAAAGAATCATCAGGATTAGAGAAATATTGTGCCACAGAATGGCTTGCAGAATGTACCAGCAACTTTTGAGATGCTGGAGTAAAAAGAGAAAAAGTGGGACATATTTCAGTTGCTTCATTGTGGGAAAATGTCAATTGCTTCTTGATGATCTTCTCGATAGCTTTTGGAAAATTTTCACAAAATTCAGCTGGTAAAACTGAAACGTATTGAAATATACCCAGGAAACATTGCGATAAGACATTTATGCGTAGAGAGTTACTTAGAAAGTGGTAAGTAACTAAGATTTCCTTTGAATTTTGTGTTAGTCCGTGTGAGTTCCTATCTCAAACTATTAAATACAATTTTATAACAATCATTTTTGTTGGCGATTTCAATTCCTTTTACTGAGAGAGTTTAATTTCAGCTTCGAATGTTACAAATGTTCAAAACTGAAAGGAAACGAATCGAATTTAACAGGTTTTAAACAATGGGGTATTTCCCATTTAAACATTTGTATATTTTTTTAATCAGAAAGTTCTTAAATGTTAACTTCTTTATTTAATAGTATTTAATTTCTTCTGGCCACTTTGCCCGGACTCAGACTGTTCCAAAACGCGGTGCACTTATTAATGTGTAAATGTTGCATATTTGAAGGTGCTTTGCGACACATGCAAGGATTCGAGAGAATGACATACCATTGTCTCCATGAGTATATGCCCCACCCCAATTGTAAGAAAAATATGTACATCATACGTCGATCACAGTAAGGTTAATTCTTACATTGCGAAAGTCGCAATGCTACCACCATCCGTTCAACTGATAAAGAGATTTGAAATTATGGATGCAAGATATTACTTCTTACAAAATTTATTAACTAAAGGAAAACTGTTGGAGCGATACGTTATAACGTTTGTAAGAGAATTCACCAAGCAATACCCTATTTTATTCACGTAAAACATTTTTTTGCGGGATGGGGTGGACGACTCCTCAATGGGGGTTGTAGTGTGAAGGTAATTAAAGTTCTTACTCATATGTACTGGATACGCCTAATGACACCAAATGTAATGCTTTTTTGTCACGAATTAATCGACTTCACGAGAGAAAAATAAAATTCTCCTGAAATGGTGATTTGTTGAAGGGGTATCTTGCACTGAACTTCTCACATTGGTGAAGAAACACGTGAGTCATGTTCCTTGGGCAAGCACACACTATCGTGAGAAGTTTTGGAACATCTAAATCACACACACTCTTCATATGAAGGGGGGATATGGAAGCGGGTGGGTCTTCTGATGAGGTAACTTTTTAATCTGAGCTACTGTAGTGTGCAGTGTGCATTATTAAGTCTGTATTCGTTAGACAACCTCTTTCCGACATCTTGATGTGTGATATTTTTGCTTGATTTTCTCTAAATTTTCACCCCTCGGCATTATATGAGTACTTCAGCGTGAAGGGGGTGGCGCAGAAACGACCCAATAAAGGAATGTTTTGATAATACATGGGAGCTTCCTCACCTCTAATTTCACTGTGATAAATTATAGAACATGGAAGTTAATGAGCGTTGAATTTTCTGCGCCGCTAATTTTGATGCGCAGTGCATATATTCAGATTTCCGCCCCCTTTTGAATCCATAACCGGATGAATGAGCCCACTGATCGCCCGGACTTCAACTCAAAGAAAGGTCATCAAATAAACGGAAGGTCGTCTCGAATGTTTCCCTCGAAAATATCATCAAAAATCATGCTGTTGATTTGTGGGGCCGCAAGAGATCTTTGATCATACGGGCAAAGGGGGTTGGCGATTCCGAGTCAGAAAAAAATTAAATGGATGTGACAGCCAAATCAAAAAATTAATATTTCAAAAATATTTATTTTCCAAAAAGAAAAGAAACAACCACTTCAAGAAACAAAACAAGAATTAAATCACTCGAAAAAAAAATAAAAATACAAAACAAACAAGCAAAAGTAAACTTTCTTCCTAGATGTATCTCATGTCTTCAGCTCAAAATGCGGCCCACCGACCGCCAAGTTTGCCTGCCCTCTGTTGGTGACGTAGCCTTCTTGCTGCCACGTAGCACTATCGCTACTGCCCGTAGCACTCTGTATGGGGTCGCGTGTCCTCTCTTCCCCTCGTCATTGGTTGAGCATTAATGCGAGCGCATTAATGCCGAATATCGCTGTAGCAACGGACAGAGCACCCTCTGGTGCGGAAAAGATGACTTGGCGGTGTGGAGTCCCTTGGTTAATAATTGATCTTTGATTGAGATCAATAAAATCTCATAATATATACACTGCTCAGTCACGTGGATTAACTATGTGACTGATGAAGGCAAAAGTCGAATCTGTTTCTTCAAATATGTTTATTTTATGTTTAATTTTCCACTTTAAAACTTATATATATATATATATATATATATATATATATA
>NNCF01126704.1:3076-20522 GCA_002313205.1 Laupala kohalensis | reverse complement strand
TTTCGGCTCCCCCGAAAACACAGCGTCAGTAACTGCACGGCTCGTTCAGCTCGTTCAACCAACCACTCGAAAGATTTTACGCGTGGTGTGATCTTCTCAATGTCAATTTAAAAAAATCTGGTATCTGAGCTAATCACCGCCGAAAAATCTATGCGTCTGAGTATCTGAGCTCAACACCGCCGAAAAATGTGATATCTGCGCTACTCATCTGAGTACGAAAAAATCAGGTATCTGAGCATCTCAGCTAAACACCGCCGAAAATTCTATGCGTCTCAGCTAAACATCTGAGCTGCCGAAAAATCTTATACGAGAAATCTGGTATCTGAGTATCTCATCTGAGATAAACACTTCTGCTAAAAATCTGGCATGAGTCTTAGCTACGACGAAAAAATCTTTACGTCTGAAAACACATCTGAGCTACAATGAAATCTTATATGAGAAATCTTTTAGCTGCCGAAAAAAATATTTTATGAGAAGAATCTGCTATCTGAGCAATCTCAGCTAAACACCGCCGAAAATTCTTACATGAGAAAAATCTTACATGAGCTGCCGAAAAATCTTACATGTTTGAGAACGAATCTTACATGAGAAACGACGAATCTAACACATTTGAGAACGAAAATTACATGAGAAACGACGAATCTAACACATTTTAGCTCCGACGAATCTTACACATTTGAGAAACGACGAATCTAAGCTGCCGAAAAATCTAATCTGAGAACGATAATTTTCTACGTCTCTGTTAAATACGCTTTCTCCCTTCTCTTCTCCCAAAATTTCCAAATTTTGAATATCACGTGTTCCGAAATCTCCCAATCCAAAATACTTTCCCCCTCCTACGCCTGGGTTCTCATTGGTCCCTTTAAAGATGCTTCTAGAACCTTCTCGAACCTTCTCGAACATTCTGCCAAAAAAAAAACGTTTAAATGTCCAACGTTTTTCGCGAACAATTTTGGAGCCTGTGTGCGATCTGGCGACCAGATGTGGCTCCTTAGGGTGGTCTGACCTGCTCCCCCGCTTTGATTTTTAAAGGGCCGTAAATCCGACTTGACGTCAAAGAAACTACCGCCGACGACCGCACCCCTGCTTGCTTCTCCAACCGTCCTTCGTTCAAATTTTTCAACCTTTCGAGTAATAAGATTCCACAAAAGAATGATTAGATTGGTTAATTATTCAAAACTCACAATATATATATATATATACACTTTGAGATCACGACAGTGGTGATTTAGTATAAACCATAAACCGTGGGTTGAATCCCACAATGAATTTTTTTAATATTCATTTTTGTCTACATGGAGCACGATTTTCTGGATTTTCTAACGTACATTTCCTATGAAATTTTGAGTCGTGACGACGTCGTTACAATGTCGTCAAAGTCGTGGCGAAGTCGAAAAACAACGTGAAGACGTTGCCAGCGCGTACGTCGATTCAACGTCGGAGATCGGTGTCTTCACAACGTCGGTACTGTTTAGTAACTAGTAAACATGTAAAATAGTAATATCCGTAAACAAGTGAAAGATAGGATGTTCTCTGCAAAATTAATTCTTGCACCCAAGCTCGGCAAAAATGCACCCAAGTAGTGTTCCAACTTCCACTACCAGATGGCAGTCAAGGACGGAACATTGAAATTGCGAATGTAGTTCCGGCCATCCAAAGAGAAATGGGCCATAATTAACGGGAGTGGAGACATGCGCTATTATTATTATTATTATAACTGAGGTCTCAACCGTATAACGGAGTCATCTTAACGTCGATCTTCGACTCGATGTCGACGTCGAAACAACGTAGTTTATGATTGTCGGCTCGACGTCGAATAACGATGTTGCCTCGACTTCAAATTCTGGGAAATACGACGTCAGGACGGCGTCGTTTATTCGACGTCGTCCTTCGACTCGATATCGACGTCGAAAGTCGGCTCACCGTCGGTGATTTCTGCGTGGATGTGTATTTTCTACCCAAGTTTTAATTTTGTTTCAACTTTGCCCAGTTTTCGTGCTCAATATCCCCTATTTCTCTCTCGTGTCAGTGAAGCAAGAAAAAGCAATAGCATTTGTAATAACTGCTCCTGAAGTGATTTACAAGAGTGGAATATTTTTGGCAAGAGTGAAGGAAGGGATTTGCTATATGTTCGTATCTATTTTCTCATTCTCTCCTAGAATATTTCTTTATTCGATAATTGAATTTGAAACTATTTAGGTCAGCCAAAACCCGAATTTCTGCATTGGAGGAAACATCTGATGAAAAAAGCAGAGTGTCGTATAGGAGGGGAATGAAAATATCGCTATACGAACACAGTCATTCGACTCCTTGCGCTATGCTGCAGACCAATGGTAAATGCGTCGGAGAAGAATTCTTGAGGCTGAATGCTATTTAGTAATTCATTCCCACTATTATTTATAATATTGCAGATATTTACAAACAATCTTCTTCCCACTCTTCGATAATACTTCATTTTGTATTTTATGGCGCATTCATTTTCTTCCTTTTTTTACTTTTGGACTATGGGATCCAGAGGTTTCTTTGAACACTGCGTAATACTGAATTTGTGTGAAACACGTTGCTTATGTCCTGCTGTTCAATGATGCTGTAAGTGAAGAAAATTAACATTTCCTCTTTCTTCTTCTCGAAAAAAACGGAGGCAATAATAGCGAGCTTCCAACTTCTATTGCGTTAATAATCGTTCCAAAAACCCTTGACCTGAAATATTTTGCATGTTTCAATGATTGTAGGTATCAGATGACGAGGAGAAAAGACAAGGATTTGCAAAGCTCAGTACGTACCAACATGTTCAGAACATTATTTCTTCAAAAGTACGCCTTTCTTTTGCTAGTTCATTTTATGTATACGTGTTCGATTATAGTTCTGTGGTACCAATCAGTTGAATAAGGTAATCCTCAAACACACAAACTTCCGCCCCCTTTTGAATCCATAACCGGATGAATGAGCACACTGAATCGCCCGGACTTCAACTCAAAGAAAGGTCATCAAATAAACGGAAGGTCCTCTTGCAAGGATATTTTTAATCCTTGTGTTCTTCTGCCTTTGGTTATTCAACTTTATTACTACCTCGTCTCTTCTACGAAGTCTGAATCGTCTGTGAAATCCTTCGCTAGAGAAACTGACGTGTACGTCCAGAGGGTTTTGAACATTCGGAGTTGATTCCATTAGCGTGCAAAATTATGAAAATAAACAATGTTTAAATACAAAATGAGTTAAACGATAAGTTCTTTATGGTTCATTTTCCTTCAGATCCTAAATCATTTTGTTTATCTAGGTCATCCTATATTCTCGAATGACAATACGAATGCGAACATTTTGAATACATCCCATTAAAACTTGTTGCTTTAGACAATATGTGTGTTACATGACTATTTAAGCTCAAATAAGAGCTTTCTGCTCATTTTATCGTTATTTCTATTGCATTCCCGTGACCGTTCATTAAACCATATATTTTAAATACATTATACCGACTTGATTCTTATATGTTTTAAAATAAATTTCTAATATTGTTAGCACATATTAACATTCCTCACTTGTTTTACACTCCAATAAAAAAAATCAGCTGAACTATCCCGTGAGATATAATATCTGCTTTTTTATTTTAATTGTTTTATATAACCCGGCTTATCGACCTTTTGGTCATTACCTGGGCTTTATCTATCTCTTTTTGTATGTAGATGTTATATCTGTGTTCTTTTTGTTCTTATATCTCTCTTCAGTTTCACCGTGAGGAAGTGGGGAACCACTACTATCTAGCTGCACACTTTCTTCATATCCTTTATTGAATTAACATATTCTTCAAATTTTCTGTATATTTCCTCCTGTGCAATATATTCTTTCCAATTCTTATCATTATATATTCCACGTTTCTTTAGCTCTTTTATTCATTGTTCTCCTTCTTCTTCCACGATCTGACATTTAAGTAATACATGAACTACTGTATCCTCCTATTCACCACATATACACCATTTACTTGTTGTTAGATCTCTTTTACACAAATAGTCCTTGAAATTTCCATGTCCTGTTAAAATCTCATATACCGACGGTGTTGGATAAAACCACCTCCATTTTTATGGCTAAACTTCACATCCGTTATGAATGTATGCGTTACTCTTCCTTCCTCAGCATTTTCCCATCTCATATTCCAGCAATCTATTCATTATTTACATATTGTACTCTTCCATCCTTTTGTGGTCTTATAAAGTTGTATTGTTCCCAAACGCACTATTTCTCCTCTCCGTATTTTCCCCCTTAAATAATATTTGTAAGTAGTACTTGTAAGTAATATTTGTAAGTAATATTTCTAAATCTATTGGCATTTCTCCCAATAACACTTGCCATGCTTTGATTGATGTTACACTTGTACCTACCACTCCAGAAGACATCTTCTTTGTTAATTTTCTTTCAATGTGCGTGTGCTTGCTTTTCCCATTCCATGCTTGAATTCCGTATACTATATGTGATCTGAGTGCTCCTTAACATAATCCCACCAATTGCCTTGGTCCTATTGCAGTTTTCCTAAGGTCAACTTGTAAATGTTAACTTATTTATCAATCATTATGCGTAAATACTTTATTTCCCGCCTTAATTGTAACCGTCATGATGGAAATTTGATAATTCGATCTCTTCTGCTTTTCCCTCGCTGCATTAACCCGAATACCGTTCCCTCTCATTCTGTTTTTGAAATTGTTAACTTAATTTCTGCACATTTTTCTCAAATTTATCTAACATTATTGTACTTTTTAGATCCACATCCTCCCGGCTATTTGCCTCTACTAATACGGCTATGTTGTCTGCATCAGCAATTATTTCAACAATTTTTTGGTTCATCGCTTCTAGTATAACATTAATAACCACCTTCAAAAAAATTGAGCCGGTATGGCTACCTCATGGACAGCCTTGAATGTCGATGCATACAAGGAGTACATATCTTGATGTTCTTTCTTTGACCTTCCTTAACAAGTGCCCAACCGTATCCTCTGTTCCTAGTCCAGCGGTGAATCCGTATTGTATTGCATGCAACTTTGTATTTAATTCTTTATCCAATCTTTCCGCTATTATCTTGTCTAAATTTTTTCCTATTCCAGGTAATAAAGAGATTGGCCTGTATGATGTGCGTACTTGTTGATCTTTGTTTCCCGGCTTCAAGAATAACTTCAATAACCCAATTTTCCAATTTCGCGGAAAATATCCGTAACCATAGCAATTTTGGAATATTCATAATTTCAGGTCCGAAAATTGGCTCTATTTTCTTTAACATCTCATTCGTGATACAGGCTTATTCAGGGTTCTTGTTGCTTTTGAGTCCAGTCTCTATTTTCAATACCTCTCCAAACGTTATTTATTCTTCTTTACTTGTCTCCACACATTCATATTCCCTGTGTTGCATTATTTGCTCTTCTTCCCCATGTAAGATGTCCTGTATCAATTGTTTACCCGTATCTGTCCAGTCAGTTGATATTGTATCTCTCTTTTGGATTGTTTTCCAAATCGTTCCCTTCTTGATTTTCTCACTGCCTATCACATATGTTAAGCCCCAAACATTCGTTGATATGCTATCTGATACATATTGCTCACAATCTGTCCCTTTCTATTTCCTATTTAACTTCTTAAATTCATTTAAGTACTTTCTATAAACTTTCCTCTACCTTTCCTACAATTCCGTTCCCTTCTGCATTCTTTTATATCGCTTTCTCCTTGCTTCGTATCCTCTTGGCGTCTTGTAAATCTTCGTCACACCATGTTTGTCCTCTTCTCTGCCTTACTATCTTTTTCGCACAATATGGCTCTACTATTCTCAATATAGTTTGCTAACGGTTTTCTACCCGTTTATCTATGTCTTCTGGATCACCTGATATCTTATATTTCATGCCCCTTGTTCTTTCCGAAACTTTCCCCAATTTTTTTTCTGATAATTTAATCTTTTCCTTCCTTCCTGATTCTTATTTTCTTCTATTATAAATATTATTGTTTTACGATCACTTTCGATCTCTTCATTAATCTCCCACATAGTTGCCGTAGTTATTCCTTCCCAGTAGAGTTAGGTCGATTATAGATGTACTATTTCCACCATAGTAGTTTGGAATCCATTATTTATTTATTATACTAAGATATTTCTCAAAATTATCTTTTCTAACTATTTTCCCCTCTTTTTCTCTGCATGAACTCTCCAAATGTAGATCAACTATTCCAATCTCCACACAAATATATCATATTATCACACGAAAAATTCTTGTCCTTTTACTTTCAAATATTGCGTATACATTTACCATGATCACATTATGTCTTCTCGTACTACACGAATCACCTGTACATCGTATTTAGTGTATTCTTTATTTTCCACGACGTCTAATTGTGTGCTACATATGAGTATCGCTGATCGTCCTCCATAGCAATGTATACATCTTATCCGTTTTGGTATAATGTTATATGCCCTGTGTTAAAATGTGGCACTTGTATGGCGCATACATGTATGCTGTTATCCTCCATTTATTTGGTTCATTCCATTGCCCCTTGTAGACCGCAATACAAATTATTCTTTATCACATTAATTCCCATAGTTGGTATGCTGCTTTATTATCTATCTGACCTTCTTGTATTCCTCACATACCCGACTCCACACATTACGATCACTCCTTCTATTCTTTCTCCTACAATTCATGCAAACTGGGTTGTCTCTGTCTACTTTGCAATCTCCCTGGTCATGTCTTTTTTCTCTGCAATCTCCACAACATTGATCCTTCTCTTTACAATATCGCCAAAACGGTGGCACAAATAGCACCGAAGTGGATCGATAAACGTATCTATTCTGTATGACCTAAATTCAGTATAAACTTTTCCTTGCTGTATTAATTTTCTACATAACGCACTTTCCATTTCTAACACCCTATGTTGTATCCTCCATTCTTTCTTCCCTATCTTTATAACAATTCTAACTTTAACCCTTTCTGTACCTCCATTCTGATGCATCAATTTTTGTATTAACTCATCTTTTTGCTGAACCACAATGAATATGATTACTTTCGAGTTTTTCTTCTTTGGTTGCTCTATTTGCAACTTCCCATGCGATGGTATAATCAATCCTACCATTGTACTTATACTACCACTCTCCATTCGTACCACCCTCCATTCGTAATAATAACGTATCTCCACGAACCATCCTGCAATCATCTATCTTGGCTATCTCTGGTGTCTTTTCTAGCAGTCTGTATACTTTCTGTACTATATTTATTTTTTCAGCCTCCAGGTTTTTCCCCACCATTATTACCTTTTCCATTTTTATCCGCGTTCGTACCACTTCTGCAAAAGTTCCTCCTGCTTCTTGCTCCTCTTCTTCCCGTTGTATCGATCGTATTTGTCTGTCGTATACATTCCTCTAATCTTGCTTTTCAGAGCCATTGTTGTTATTTCCATTTGTCGCTGTATTCGTCTTACTTCCTCTAATACTTTTTCTTGCCCTTATATCACTCCCGCATGTTCTATGTTGCCTAATATCCTATTTACCAATATCTCTATTTTCCTTGTTCTCTTTCCTGGTACATGTTCCCACGCTCGTCTATTACTCCTACTAGTCTTTCCTCCATATCTTGCAAGTCCTGTTGCCTTGTCCCTAAATTATCGACTTCTAATTTCTTCCCTATTTCCATTATCTGCTTCTTTGCTCACTTTAAATCCTGTTTCTCTTATCCCATTTTTAAATTTGTCGTTCTCTTTACTGTTCAGAATTTTTCCACAATTCTTTTATTCCATCTTTAATCGATTGCTCTATCTTCTCTGAGAGTCTTTTTAATTTCTCATCTTCCGTTATTAACTGTAACTGATCTTATATTCATCTTGCTTCCAATTTATCCGGCACGTTTTTCGATATTTACGTGTGCTTGTTAATATAGACTTTGTGGTACTATAATCGCTTCCGCGTGTACCCGTCGGTATTTAAATATGACTCATCGTCTCTAGTTCTATCTGTTCTCTCTTTTCTTTCTCCATTGCTTCATGAGGTCTTCTCCCCTGTATCATATTCTGCTTTGTGTGTTTCACAATCAAATATGTTATTCAATTTTTTCAATGTATATATTTATTACACTTCAGCAATNATATATATATATATATATATATATATATATATATATATGCACACTTATCTTTTATTTATGTCGTGCTTTCGTAGATATCTCTTATAACACATATTAGTTGTACATAGTCGTAGAAATCATTATATTTGTCTTTTGTTCCTATTATTTACTATTGTCCTACAGTGGGTACATTCCTTTCTTCTATTGGTTCGTGTAATATTCCCTTCCTTCTTCGTCATGTTAAGGACATTCCCGTAGTACATGATCCACCGTCTCGTTTCCGTCTGTAGTCTTCCCTATCCGTGATATATATTCCCCAAAATTCCCATGTCCCGTTAGTATTTCTAACAGCTCTCTTGGCGGAGAGAACCATTTCCTCTTTTTCCATTTAAATGTGACGTCTCGGATGTATTTGTAAGTATGTCTTGCTACTTCCGCTTTATCCCATCGTACTTGCTACCCTCTTACAAGTTCATCGGTCAATTTCTTTTTTGATTTCTTTTCTACCTTGGGAAGTCTTTCGCCATGTATATAGATCTCTCCCTCCGTTCGTAACATAGTCTGAAATTTTAACTTTGTCACGTATAGGTCAAGCGGCATTATTCCCATAAGTACCTGTAATGCCTCTGTCGAAACTGTCGAGTAATATCCGCTTAATTTAAGAATGCATAATCGTTGCACATGTTTGTTTCCTTTCCACATGCACATTTGATACCTTGTGGCCCCATGTACTTGCTCCATAATTCACGATAGGCCGCATCGCTTCTTTGTACAGTGTGAACAATTCTTTGTGTCCAGTATTGTGTTTTGTTAATCCTATTCTGAGTAGGATGTAATATATTTCCAAAGCCTCATCTGCTACATACGCAATGTGTCCATGATAGTGTAGCCCATCATCTAATATTAATCCCAAATATCGAGCGCTTCGCTTTATTTTTATTGGTACTCCTGACAATTTTCATGAAGGATTGCGTCTTCTTTACTATTTGTACCAAACCAGCGCAGTTGTTTTTGTAGCGGATATTTCCAATCGTAACTTCCTACATTCTTCTACACTTTGCAGCAGCACAGTATTACCCTTTGATTCGATTTCTCGCCTACTATCTCCGTACAATACCACACATATCTCATCGGCTTAGGCTATAATCTCTATTCCCTATGATGTCATTTCATTGAGCATATCATCAATTAACAGATTCCAGGAAAGTGGCTCCGTTGCCGGTCCTTCACGACAGCCCATCGTGCATTTTTTATGACCTTCCACTGACCTATTTCAAGAAACACTGCTCTGTCCTAAAAGAATGAGTGAACGATATTTATGAAGTATAGCGGCACTCCTCTCTTCTCCAAACTTACCAATATTAGGCTCCATGATGCATTGCTGAATGCTCCATTTATATCAATATAAAATCTTAGTGCATATTTCGTTCTCCTATCATTCACTAAATTGGTCATCATTCGCAGTGCATCTTCAGTTCTCCATACTCTTCTAAATCCATATTGTCTTCTGTGAAGTCCTTGTGTACTTTCTAAATACCGCCCTATTCTTTCATTCACCCATATAACAAATATTTTCCCTAATGTTGGCAATAAAGTTATTGGTCTATACGACGTCATCTCCCGTTTATCCTTATCCTCTCCCTTAAGGAATACTCTCACCTTCCCTACTTTCTATACTTTCGGAAAATATTGTAATTTAATACACATGTTATTTCCAAAAAATGAGCAAATATTCAAAATCTCAGACCCAATCTGAACCACTATCTCTCAGCTTTTGACGATTCTTTATCACTGCGCCACTGAAAATTTGCTGTAATGTTAGCACAATAAATTATATACATAAAATATTACGATAATTTGTTATGGAGTTTTGTAACACATATGCATTTAAAACATCGTTTATTTTGTAGTTCTAATTAGTCTACAACCTTCAAATCCGCTTAATTTTTGTTAGAAGTTTGAAAAAGTTTAATGAGCATAGATAATGACGCACTTTGTTAAGAGCATTCCAACAATTTTGAAGAAAAAGAGAAAACCAGGAAGTGTACTACTCTCCAGCTCCCAAGTGCTTGAATAGGAGGTTACAAAGCTTTATTAACAGTTTACTCGAAGCTTTCTTCGGCCATTTGCGAATGATCCTTGCGTGGGAGTTGCAAAAGAAATTCAAGCGAAGCGAGATTTTTGTTACTTTCATGAAAGAACAGAGGCTCTAAAACAAGGTGAAAGCAGTTTCTTCATTATCTCGTGCCAAATTATCCCTGATGCTCTGGAGTAATGCACTTTACAGTGACGCGTTCCTCCTGCCGTCCACCACATCATGATCGTCATCGTAATTCCGAGGGAAAGGATGGAAGTCATTCGCTACATCCGGAAGAATGTTTTTTCATTCACTCAACAAATTTCATAATGATTGCTAAAAATCTTGAGACAGAAACTGGTAAGGACGAATATAGAATCTTAAATAAAGTAATATCAGATTGCATGTCAAACGTATCCAAGTCTCGCTGAAGACATCAAGATCTTTCACCTTTTTCCTGGGTGTATTTCCTCCAGAATGTAACAAAGATTCTTGATGAATTGTTCCATATTATTATGCTAAAATAAATCATGAAGTAAAGGCACATCTTGGTATCAGATTACAATTTAATCCAAATATTATTCTTCATCTTAGTAAGGGTCATAATTTGGACGTCCAATTTAAATTTCTTTACAGGCTCAAGAAACAGAAATTGGTGGGTACCCTTTCGTATAAGCAAAATAAGTTTAAATAAAATAAAACATTGTTTATTGTATAAATTATGTTTATAAATTAAACCTTCAGTATCCATATGTTAATTGGAAAATGGAAATCTAGTCAGTTGGGAACAGTATCGTCCACTCTTGGTCGTTTTCTCAGAAAAGTGAATATTTGTTGCGAGTAAATTGCATCCTTTTGTTAAAAAAATAACGAAATTTTACTTCCACTGCTTGGATGTATAGTGAGAATATAAATAATGCGTTGAAAATTTTTAAGGAAAGGTTCTGCGCCTTATTATACGGGACCGATCCTGTGTTACGAGACCCGTTTTTTATTAGGCCATCACATATTGGTTAAAATGTTATCGTGTGACACAGTTCACATTATTTTTTCCACCTGAGTATGAGTGAAGTATCTTTAACTCTCTGTTGCCATGCGCAATTCGTATTGCGTACATTGATAGCACGTATTAATGAATAATAAAAAGAATGCTATGAAATACGTACGAAAATGAATAATGGCTTACTTCTCAATGATTTCGTCGTACTAGTAAATAACCATGAGATGAGTGTTCTTTCATTGTCTCCAGTACCAAATCACCTCAGAGTTGAAATGTTTTTGTTGATTTATTTGGGCTCCGAAATGAACACGTTTTTCCGCGAAATCCTCTGTATTTTAATTAGCAATTATGAAGGTTTCCCAGCAATAATCGGATTTCGAAATTCGGACTTGGGGGCATGAATTGGAACGCTGTTATGCAAATAAGCTTTAATCTTATGTATTACTTTAGGAATAAAATATTGGAGATTTTTAGTTCATGTTATTTGGATTTTCGTTCCAGTACATCAATTCTTAACCAACCACTTCTCACAAACAATGTGTTATTTTGAAACTTCCCTCATTTCCATCACTGTAAGAATGGTTTGTTCGAATGAAATGCTTTTTATGATAAAATTAAAACGAAAAATGGTTGAAACGTTAGAATGAACCCAACAGATAACATGAAACAATGGTTCAAACAAAATTAATGGACTCCGACAGCCACTCTAGAGACGAAACATGGAAAACTGATGTCACATTAACATTAATAATTTATTACCAAAAAGTAGTTGAAAATTGCTTATGACCACGCGGCGGACAAAGAAAAATAGGAAATTACACCTTTATTTTTCCATTTTTACTCTTTTTACAATTGGGAGTATTTTGCCTTTAAAATAATCACGATCATTTTATTATTTAATAATTGAAACGTTTCTTATTTTGTTTTTCATCGGATATACTTTGAATCTTTTTCCTCATTCTACTATGTAACTCGCATATAGGTAAAGTTCATGATGATATATCCATGTGTGAAGAAATACCGAGCCGGGGACCGATCCCAGGATTTCCTGCACTTATCTCAGGGGTGTTTGACCGCTACACAACCTATTTGCCTTCCCAACTGTACACCACTTCTATTTACAGACATATTCACTCAAGGAATACGTAAACTCACGTGATGTATGTGGTGGTTAACACCCCTGAAATCAAAGCACAGATTGCCGAGTTCGATTACCGACTGATATTATTTTCTCTCTTCTCTTTTATAGGTACTGTACACGAAGAAATTTTGCATTATGAGTTGATGTTCATATAATGAAAATTATTTATGAAATATAATTAATCCTGTCTAAGCGTGTTCAATAGCATCGCTATCTTCCTCCGAAGATCTTATGAGTGTATGTTACAAGGTAGTGGGGTTTCTAACGACGTTTGTCCGCTGAGGATGCTTGAGAGTGAATTCATTTCTATTACTTCATTTAGTACTTCTTGAATTATTTGCTACAATGAAGACAGTTGTATGCTCTCTCTCTCTCGAAGTGAAGAGTTTGCATTTATTGATTACTTTAACTACAGTCCGCACTTTAAGACAGAAGAATAAATTGATAATGTAATGAGGTAAGGTTTCTATCATGTCCGGAGCGTCGTTGGAGAAGTGAGTCACTTGTTCGGAACGGAGAAGCAACTCATGTCGCGTTCGCCGTCCGCGTCTGCTCGTTTGCTTCGAGATTGCACGGCACCCTTGCGAGAAATTCGCAGACCCATCATTGGCCGTAAAGTGGATTTATTCTCAAGGATTACAAGGCAAGATGAGATGCATCAGGAATTCGATGATGAACTCACGCTTGTATCTATCATTGTAATGCCCCGACATAAAATCACAGTTTTATGTCAAAACGTACGTACCTTGAATCATTAGTTTCAAAATTCCGTAAACTACGAAAAGGGGACTATGAGAATCAAGAAGATACCTTTAGTTCGTAATTTGAAATATCGGAATAAATATTTTCGAGAGATAAGTGATAGTACATGGTTGGGTTTCATCGGCACCATAGAGTGAGTTTCGTCTGTGTCATAGAGAGCGGAGAAAACTCATAGTAACGCAACATCAGTAGACTCGCTTACATTTCCCATCGATAGTTACCCATAAACATTTGCCCATATTTATTGCATAAAATGAATTTTTCTGAAAAAATTGCTGTTGTTTCAATGTGGAATTGTGGAAAGGAGTAAAATTGAATTACAGTCTGCGAATAAATCCATTCCTTCATTTTAAGATTTGCGTTTGAAACTCGTTATGATAGTCTGATCTCCAAGAAGATTATCCTTCACCAATTTTCACTCACACACTTCCTAACGAAAGTTATTTTTTATTTTACCTAATATGTAAACAAACAAATCGCAGATGGGCACCCAACTCAGAAGCGTAAAGCGTACTATTCTGCGATGAAGAGTGCGGTAGAGTTGTCCTCCTCTGAAGCACAAAATAGTTCATACATTCTCCGCTTACAAGTTTCGCTAGCTTCCCAGTTGCGCACCGTTCCTTAACTCAAGTATTGGAATTTGAAAGCGCGAAAACCGTGAGTCTTCACAGATTGTACTTAAGTAAACTAATATGTTTGCAAAAAGATGTTTGCAAAAAAATCTTTATTTGATCATATACTTCTATGAGAAAACAGATGGATGTAGAAATTAAAGAAAGTGAATTACTTTTTAAAAATTAAGTTTAGCCATGATCTGATATAATTAAACAATCCATCCGAAATTTGTCTGTTTACATATTATATTTGATAACACCTTGCGTTAGGAGAACAGACAGGTGAAGGTCGATCTAATTCGAGATCTTGTATTATAACTTTAAAGTTCATTAAACATTTTGAACTTCAATACATCCCGTCTTAATTGTATCTCGTTTGCCTAGGTCGTTCATAAAACGTCGCGAAGATTACAGCCCCCATCTCATGAAAGTGTAAGCGAGCAGTACCACACCCGTGTACATTAACAAGGTTAAGACAGTAAGGTTATTTAAAATAATTTCTTGAACGATCGAAATGTGAATTCCGTTAATTCTATATAATCAAATTTCCCAGACTAGAAAATTTTTATTAAAATAGAAAACGAGAGTTGAGTGTAGTCTTCACTGATAAAAATGGGTGTTGCGACCTCCCGAAGCAGTTTTGTATCATGAGGACTGTAAATAAAACTTAAACAATTTTGTGATAACTTTCGGTCAGGTGAAAATGGCGACGAGCCTGGAATGGAACCCGGGGCTCCTGCTTTGATCGCAGGGGTGTTACACACTACACCACCCGTTCGCCTTCCACAAATGTAAACCATTCCCACCCAGACCTACACATATTTATCACATATCTTCTCCACGTGTGGGGTACACGGAAGAAGTATATGCTTAAACAATTTTACTGTACGGTTAATGCTTATGAAAAGCAAACATTGGATATTACAGCTGTGCATATACTTAGTATTACAAAGTGATTCAAGAAGAATAAACATCTCAAATATTTCGTAAACAGATGAAGATTTTGAAGTGCAGTTTGCGCTTAGGTAAGTGAAGACGTGGATCTAATAATCTGACGTGTATGTTTGCGTAGATGATGCAGTGGTTAGAAACATACATACATTTCGTATATTGCAGTTAACCACACCGCCAGATAATGTATTAATTATGTTATGTGGAATGGAGGTCCCGGGTTCGATCTCCGGTCCTGTCTCCCATTTTCATTCAACATAATATGATTAACGCAGTGATTAGTTAGTTTCCCGCTGCTGTGTCCAGGTAGTCGTTGCTTCCATGACTACGCTGCATCATGTGTCGCAACGTGGGTTCTTCATCATATGATGCGGCTACACTCGGAAGCAGAGACTACAAGTAATTATTGACATTAGGATACTTGCCTAAAAGACTTTTCATTTAATTTTTTTCTATAGATTTGAAAAACCGAGCTCATTCTTCGTGACTTCCCAGGCAAAAAAAGTTTTAAAAATCCCCGATAAAACTATGCTCTTCATATATTGCATTGCTATTCGACTAGAATGGTTGCTACGCAAAAGAAGTGCACGAATCTGAAACCACAGTAATTTAAGCTCAAACTTCAATGAATTCCGCCAGAGTGGGTTACGAAATTACTCCAGAATGAATTTTAATATTGCAGTATAACAGTACAAAAGTAACAGAACAGGAGGCAAGAAACTGAGAGAAAAGTGTTTTTATAAGTCGAGTGATGACATGGTTGTTAGGGTTGAGGTTGAATAGTGCTGCGCTGAATTCATCATACGTGCAAATATCACTTCAGTTAAATTCCATGAATGCTATTTATTATTCATGGTAGTACCAGCGTATGATTAGAAACGGTGCTACAGTGGTTATAATAGTGATTCATCAGAAATAGTTTAATTTGTAAACACGAAAGAGTACTTACATAAAATGATGAATAAAAATTTCAAGGTCCCCTGAAATGAAAGCGAATCAATTCATTTGTTTCAGGTTGGTAGTATAAATACGTAAATCACGGTCAATGCAAATTACGTGAGATGAGCTGCACGACAAAGCCAAGGAGTCTGATCTAAAAAATTCACGAATGTTGTAAATTAAATCCGGAAAAAAAGTCAGTCAATAAATTAGGTTAATTGGGTTTAAGATGGAAGAAACAAAGACACTTCGTTGTATCTGTGACTCCATGGTGGCATCTCTACTGTATGTTGTGATGGAGATATTGTGCAGAAGGTAGAATGGGATATATGAGTAACCTAATGAGAGAATTGTAAATTTCCGGAACCTTGGAGGTATAGAAGTGTTTTTATTTGCCCTTCTTTCCCAACTACCAATATTTATCATGGATAAATGGGTATCGTCGATTAGCGAGAATTACTTGACAAAGGTGTTTAGTTTTATGGGAAATAGTTAAAAATAAGGTTGCGGATTCACTGTGTATAGATATATTAGGTTGGCTAACCTGCTCCTAGTGTTAGCTGCGGTCGTGAATGTGCTCTCTCTTATTTTTAGTTTATTTTTTCTATTTTATTTTCTCGAGTTCTGTGGTTCATTAGTTATATTTGATTCCTAACTTCATTCTAGTGTAAAAATTCTTTGTTTTGGGAGTATTAAGTGGAAGAAACACAAAAAACGTTTCCCATGCTTATCAAGTCTAACGGACCTAATATAATTCACATTATTTTCGTTAAAGAGCTTTGGAAAGGAGAGATAAAGTTTACGTAAGTACAAAAGAAATCATTTAGTGTCTTGGTGCATCAAGACTAATTAAGGTGATTGGTCAGGTGAAAATTGCGTCGAGCGGGGAATCGAACCCGGGCCTCTGCTTTGATCCAGGGGTGTTTACCACTACACCACCCGTTCGCCTTCCACAACTGTACACCATTTCCACCCAGACCTAAATCCCGGAAGAACTGAGACACATCCCCACAACATTGTGTGCCGCCTGGCTCACTCATCTTATGTATGGGGATGTGTCTTAGGTCTTTCGGGGTTTAGGTCTGGGTGGAAATGGTTTACAGTTGTGGAAGGCGTGGTGTAGTGGTAAACTCCCCTACGATCAAAGCAGGAGTCTCTGGTTCGATTCCCGGCTCGTCGCTATTTTCACCTGACCGAAAGTCATCACATACCTTCTCCACGTGTAGGGTACACGAAAGAAATATGTACATAATTATTAAGGTGTTAACTCACAACTTCCGAGAGCCTACTCGTGAAGGAGTGTTTGCATCGCCAACGGCCAGATGATAAATGTTGAGATGCAAACACTCCTCCACGAGTAGGTACTCGGACGTTGTGAGTTAACATTGGAATCCGACGCATAGGTACGCGGAAACCGGGTTGAAATGCTACCAGCATTGGAGCCGCCTGCGGTCACTTATTCCCTGAAGGGGGATGTGGCTCAGGGTCATCGGGACAGGCCAGGTGGAAGTTGAGAAAGGACTTGGGAGTTGAGGCGGGTGGTGAAGTTTTATCTGTGATTGAATTCCGGATCTGTGATTTGGAATAAAAATAATCTTATAATATTTTAATCAAATCTTATTATGAATTATCATGAATCAAATAAGAGTTAAGAAAAGGTGTATTAACTACAATTTTATTTATTTATTTTTTGTTCATTTATTTTTCCTAATTGCTGAATGCCGTTCATTGAATAAGCATGTATTTACGACCTACGACACAGTCTGTTGAAACTTTGATTTGAAATGATTTACTATATAGGAGAGGAAATGAGCTTAATTGTATAAAATTCTGAAATGGTGGTTGAGGTGACTTGGATAAATTGACATGGAAAGACCCAATTCAAAA
>NNCF01126703.1:0-33860 GCA_002313205.1 Laupala kohalensis | reverse complement strand
TTGGTTTCTTTTGTTATGAGTCGTAAATCGCAGAGCGAGTGTCTCTATTTGTGTATGAGAACCAATACCATCTTAATATTATTGTATTTTTGCATTTGTATTAGCAATATACTATTGTAACTATTAGATTGCAATCACGTCTAATATTTCATATTATTTTGCAGGTAGTGAAATACGCAGTCCAGACCATCTTCCTATGTTGGGGTGTTTTCATTTGCTGCATGTTTTTATACGGTGGATATCGCGTGATGACTCTACTTCGGAATATGCCTGGAAGCCTACTTTCCCGAGAACCACCCGACCGGAATCACAAAGGTTGGAACAAATTGTGTTATTATGTGTTATTTCACCATTGCTTTACAAAAATCTAGAGACGGTTTTGTAATTATTATGCTATGAATAAGCAAACCTCGACTTGATTACATTGTAGATCGACTGAAAAATTTTCTTCGAAATTGATTTCGTCTTTAAAGAGCAAAAAGTAACGTTACAATTCATTCGTCTTAATAATATTAATTGAATAATAATAATATTATAGCATTTTAACCTAGTCATGCAAAAATTATGTTTCAATTCTAACTAGTATATTCGTTAGCAAACGTTGGTAAAAATATTGCCCAGCTATTAATTGTCTCTTGATCGTACAAATTATTGTTTGCATGTTTGCTTTCATAAATATAATAATTTTAACACCACTTTTAGAACTACCCGGAGAGGGACAAAGGACACAAGTCTCATTTTCTAAAATGAAATACACTTGTTCTCCTGCATCTTAAAAAGACTTTCGAAATCACGCTTTGTAATGTTCTACAAATTCAAATTATTTAACTTCTTTTTTCTAAATTGTGTATGGCATACGTCTTACGTTGCTTAACGACTGTATACATTTATGAACACTGTAAAATATATGCACTTATACTTAACAGCACATGTGTGAGAAAAGTTTTCGCTTTAGCCCACACATCATTTAGAATGTCTTAAAACACTTTTAAGTTTATTACAATAAAAAGAAAGATATCCTTAGTTTAATCACTTTCACCCATCACCCCAGTTAATGAGTGAATATTAAATACTGAGAAATTATAAGGGTTGAAAATATAAAAAGAAATTCAGGGATGAAAGAGTAAGGACAGAGCTTTGTACGAGGTGAATGGGACAGTGGAACATTTTACCAACGGAGAAACAGGTTTCCTGAGACAAAGGTAAGACGGCTGCTCCGCAGGCATTATGCAGTTGGCGATGCTCGCACCCTACAACAACCTGGCGAGCTCCGTGGCTGCAGCGTTGATGCCAACGATGCTCGCGCCCAAGATCCGCATCACGGATGAGAACGACCAGACGGTGAGCTTGGGCAGTGACAACGCCAGTGCGGGACATCCACACGGCACTTCGGCAGGCCACGCGTCGCACCAAGATGATGGTACGCGCTCAACGCAACGCTGCGTGAGAGGAAGGAAGCATTGGAAATCTTCTTTTGATATTCTCATGTTGTTTACCTGTATATTCGTATTCTTTGTACAAATCCTTCTCTTAGTGGACCAGTAGATTTTATACTTTTTTTCGTTTCTTCTCAGCAATATCAATAGTGAGATGTTGCAATATCAATTTCTTCTCAGCAATTGTGAGATGATGCAATATCTCAAACCCTCATCCTAATCATATGGTACATTTTGATTCATGATTTCTCTCAAATCATGAAATGATTTGTACTTAATCCCCCCTATCAACGATGTATACCATTTACCAGGTACTATTGTATAACATTTTTACTTCTATAAGTGACGATATGTGCAATTGAAGAAATTCTCGATATATTGATTTAAATCCTCTTCTTGGATGACCTTGTAAATCATGAAGGCTGCGATGAAAGGGAGGTTTTACTAATTATTCCATTTAAGAGTCCTTTGCATACTTCTTTTACTTTGGACACAATATATTGCTCGCAGAGAAGTCCTCAGCTGTACTGTTTAACATACAATTAACTAGTACTTCATTCATTCGCGATGTAGCTATTCCATTCTATCCACGACTTAATTACTATCCCGTATGTATTCTTTTCGTCCTATTCCCTTCCACACATCTTTATTAGGTTCTGGAACTCGTCTCAGAGGTTCTGAAATTCTATGTCATCTTAACATCGAAGATATCGACTCGTCATATTGATCATGTTTAATCATGAATCCTTGGCATCGACGAGTGACCACGACACCTGTGAATTGAACTTAAAACAATTTCTTGGTTCAGAATATTGTACTGGACTGAAAATGAAGGGAGTTGAGTTCCCTTCTTCTACATCTGTAATTTTCTTCCCTTTCTCTCGCAATCATGCATATACGCAGTTTCCTCGTGAAAACGTACCTCGGGCTTTGTTTTCCTTATTGACTTTCTAAATATTTATGGAATGTGACAGTTAAACTGATAAGCTGAATTATAACTTGTGACAAATAATAAATCCCTTTTATGCCTATTTTCTGATATTCTACGTGATGTGCAGAAACATCATGTCTTTCTATGACTTATTATCGAGTCTATGTGTATACTCTTATTTTTCCTTTTATCCTGGTATCCCGCTGATAAATTACATAACGAAGTAACTTTCAAACACTTTTCAGTTACGGTAATCTCATGCCTTCCTTAGTAAATTTTGTAAAGACTATTTGACATTCTTTCTACGAAATCTAAAACGTTGCGTGTCTTTTCTGTGAATGTTGCATGCGTCTTATGACGCANTCTACGAAATCTAAAACGTTGCGTGTCTTTTCAGTGAATGTTGCATGCGTCTTATGACGCAATCCTCGATTTCCTTCTGCTTCAATGCTTCATCTAAACAATTTACGAAGCTCTGCAACTTATGTTATCATTACGTTCCCTGTCAATTGTTCCTATTCATTATTCAATCTCTATATCGAGTATCGATTCCTTTCCTTCATTCGTGAGTAATAGAAAAGGTGTATCAAAGAATTTTCATCCGTTACAGTGACAACTTTTCTGTTGCATGGTATATATTGCAATCTATTAATAAAGCGCTTTGTAGATTGATACGCCACAAAGGGTAGAACTATGGAGATGAGAAAATTAGTCCAGCTCGATTGTTTCTTGAAGATTAAAGCACGAACCTGACCGTGTCAAGAAGCCATAATAGGGTCCGAATATTCAAAATTTTGTTAACATACAGTTGGTTGCGCACAATGGTTACAACGCAAAGGGCAGCGGAACCGTAAACCACCAACCCTCGCCGTCATTGGCTGATTAGGATGATCATCTCGAGCTGCACAACGTCGTCCCATAGTTTTATTTTNCTGATTAGGATGATCATCTCGAGCTGCACAACGTCGTCCCATAGTTTTATTTTCCGTGAAAATATAAAGTTGTAGGTATTGTTTTTAAGTGTTTTGTGTATTTAAAATATTTTATTTTTCACAATAATTTACAAAAGTATAGTGGTAGTGGACATAAAACATTTGAAAAATAAAATTGAAATGCAAATATAGCATATTCAAGAATCTGAACTTTGAACAAGAAATTATTTGTGCATGTCAGTAGCATGTGAATGTGTAGCTTAGTCATTTTATTTTGCACGACTCGAGCATGAGAGCGAAGTTCCGTGATGTGTAAAGTGCTAATTTCTTGTTTTCGATATATTATGAGTATGTGTATGATGTCAACTCACTTATGTGGTAAATATTATTATTATTATTATTATTATTATTCTAACAGAATATATCTCTCTTATACTTTTTTATTATTATAATTTAAGTTTGTAAACTTAATTGGGAATTCTACGCAACGCACACATTACTTACTCAGAAATAATTTCAAAACTTTGATGTAATTTCAAAAACTTTACAAATGAAATTCTCTCTATACTACTCGTAGTTAGGTGAGTACTACAATGAAGATCAGTAATTGATAAATTGTAGATATCATATTGTTCATATACCCTGCACAGCACCGCACGGGACTTGTGTTGTGGTTGAAACTTGATTATAATTCACATTAAATATAGTGTGGATGTCATAAATAGTTCATTACATTTTTTTTTAAATTTAAAACTTAGATTTCACCCTTTTAAAATTGTATTTTGAAAACTCGTCACCTAGTGTCTCAATTTCATGTTCCTAGATTGTAGTTTAGACTCTCTATTGATGAATGAGTTAGTCAATCATGCAATCAGTGTAAATCCTTAATTCAGAGATAAAATAACTATTTATCGAATTCCTAGTGAATGAAATCATCTCGTATTTCAAATTGTTTTAGAGGATTACTTGACTTCATACATCCCAATCATTTTGAAAATTTTAATAGTATAATAAAATTTGTTGAAATTTCTGGTGTACTCATACTTTTGAGCGTGTAAATATTTTGATGTACAAATCAATATAAAATCTTCGTGTCTAAACACGTGGCAATATTTTTCTCCAACGCCTCATAAAACGCGTGCGTCATTCGCAGAAGCTTCACACGCGGACCTCTGCGCCAGTGCTTTGCTATTGGAGCATGGCGGCGGTGGGAATGGGGGTGGAGCGCGCTCAGTGTCGCCCGACCCGCGTCGCCGCAGCCCCGCGCCACCGGCCGTCACCGTGCGTCCGCCCACGCCCACGCCAGGCATGCGAGGCGGCGGCAGCCGGCGGCCCAGTGCATGCGGCAGCCGGAGAGCCAGCGACGCGGGCGACCCCACTTCCCAATCACCCAGTCGCAGGGGGAGCACGTGCAGCGTTTATAGCCAGGTGAGTGCACTTCGCTGCATCAATGCGTCTCTGTTAGTAAAAAAAAAAAGTAATAATTCAAGTCTGAAAATAACGTTTCAAGGTTTTTCGGCAAGAGAAATTCATTGTAATTGGTACTAATTTTTTATAAATGTAGAAACCGGATATCCCTTTAAAAGGGAATTAATTGTAGTATTCTAAAAAGTAGCTTACTGGATAAGTCAAGAAGTAGGTGTAACGGTTTTTTTGGCGTGATAATTGATTGAACTTGGTCGCAGTTCAAAACATACTCGGACATGAAATCT
This sequence comes from Laupala kohalensis, assembly GCA_002313205.1. Classification (NCBI taxonomy): domain Eukaryota; kingdom Metazoa; phylum Arthropoda; class Insecta; order Orthoptera; family Trigonidiidae; genus Laupala; species Laupala kohalensis. The sequence continues at coordinate 28,849 of NNCF01126703.1, read as the reverse complement.
AAGGCATGAAAGCAACCCGCAAAGCTTGTAAGCATTGCAGAACTGTTCGTCTAACAGTGCACTTTCAAATATGAGATTAATTGCTGGAATGGACTGTTATTATGTAAAGGTCATTATCAGATACCGGTATGTACGGTATTATCAATTCAAGGTCACCAAATTTTTTTAAACTAATTTTTGTAAGACTCGTAAACTCTTACAAAAATAACACATTCGAATCGATGTTCCACTAACCAATGGTATAGACACGTGACATCAATAGGGCTCACCGAATATGTTTCATTCAACTTAATAACAATACTTTATTCTACGGCCCATTTCCGGTATAACGGCGAAAATGTGGATAACATTTTAAAATCACTTTTACAGTGATCCACAATAAATTATCTTTATCTCTTACCGAATATATTTCTTTGGAAATTATTAGTTCAGATTTCTTCGTCATATTTAGAAAAATTTCTCGTTGTATTTCTGGTAGAAGATATAGTACACTTTGCTTGTGTACTATATTTACAATATGCTATGTTCAGAGCTTGGCTAAAATCATTTTATAAACACAAATTATGTGATATTCTAATCTATACATGTTTCGTGGGGAAAGAATCGGTAAAAGAAACTCATGATGTTGAACGTTCGTTAAATACTCGCTCGTTCAATGAAAATAACCTATTGTTATATTTTATTTCGTAGGAAGTCCAAAGAAATTTTGTTATTCAAAAACGTGTATTTTAATCAACAAATACTAATGAATAAAGATTATTTAAGTCATCAGCAAGTCAATCATTGATTCCCATTGACCTGAAATAGAATTTAAATGGCTTTACACCTGACCAATTTGAATACATAAAATGCAAATAGCATGGTGAATGGTGTTGTTCTAGTTGCAAGTAGTCACACGAGCAATCTTGTTTGAATAAGTGGTCCATGGGAACACAACATGCAATCTCAAAGAACTTTCGTTTCGTTTCTTAGAGCTCGTCGATATATCTCTTTTACCGGAATTTGATAATCATAATGCTACTTAGATACAGGAAATCAATTAATCATGACAGTTAAGAATTTTGTGAGAAATCTTTGTTCGATTCATTCCACTCTGGTCCTCAGTTTCACCTCTGAATTACATACATGCTACCTCTGAATTACGTATATTCTACCACAAAGATCCGATAAAACGTGAAGTAAACAAAATTTGTTACGGATTTGAGTATGTGGCTTTTTGTGTCATAAGATTCATCGTAGAGGCAACTAAGACAAATAAAATAAATTTAATATTATTCACTTCGTCAATTGTTTTTAAAGAAGAAATGTTTGTATCTCAGGATAGCATCATAAATTTCTTATTCATTTAATTTCATCTAATAGTATATCAAATATTTCATTGTAAATGAAAATGCTTTAGATTTTATTTCTTCGTTGTTTGTCTTGTTTTGTGTCAAATTTAAATATTACAAATATTTCTTATCAATCGTTAATATAAGATGTTTTGTTTTGATGTATGGACAGATACTCAACATGGTTTCGAAAAGGTGTTATCAGTTAATGCAAAATTGCGCTATAAATAATATTAGTTTTATTTGTGATCACGCCGCCAACATCTCACCGGAAATTTATATGGTTAACGCTTAATTCCTCAGTTATTGAAAGCTCAATACAAATACGGAAATACAAAATTTGACACATCTTAGTGTTTTAACTCTTCACATGATGGCATAACGTTTGTCTACATAAAATTTTAAAGCATTTTTCTCGATTGAATTTTATATCCCGATTCCTGAAATTTGAATTATTTAATTGTTGTGTTGGTAAAGATGAAATTTAGAATTACTGGTTGCTTCCATTCTCCATATGCTTTATTAATCCCAACCCTATCCTTTCATTCAATGTAACTTTAATTTTTTGTTAATAGTTTATCTCTTTTAAAGACATGCCTTACCAGCACAGTCTTAGAATAATTCCTGAGTCTTCATTTTCGTGAAATATTCACGGGGTTGCATGACAGGAACAAAATCAATTACTTTGTTATCCATATCTAATGTTCGTTTATTAATACAAATGAATTCAATAAATCACACTCAATATCAACGAGTTACTAATAAAAGATTTATTTTCTATATAAATTCGAAACAAATGAAACTATTTTGCTATATTATCATTTACTCCATGTATTACTTTTTTAAGTATATTTAAACATATGTTTTGTTTCGAACACATTATTTCAGTTTGTCCAGATAAGCTTTGTACGTTGTGAGGTGTCAAATAATCCAGTAAGTACTTCATGTATAATGTAGTTTTATCACACACGTATGTCACTAGTCTCCTAGCAGTTCTCTAAAACACAGTTAAACATACCTTATTTATTCTCTTCATAAAATAGTTATATGAATGACACGCAATTACTTTTAGGATCACGCTTTTATTTTACTTGCCCTTTTATAGTAACATTCACATTTGCTGTGACACTCAATTGACTTTCTTACAAATTTTACCTCTGGATGGTTCCATTAACGACGTCTTCAAATACAACATGAGCAAGCTAAACGTGTCCAAGACAATATTTGCCCCTCATTCTCTACTATAGCTGGGCGTGATTTTTAGTTGATAAATAAGTTCGAAAATACATTATTATTCAATAAATTATAAGATCTAAATGTTGTCCCAAAGCTATTAATAATTTTTTGTTACTTGAGTGACAGTAGTGGTTCATCTCTACATGACTAGATCATGATTGCTCGCAATTTCCCCCTGTTTTTAATTGAACATGCTGTAAACTGAATCTTGGGAATTTTCCCGTTAAATTCTCATTGTGCTTAAGTAGAGATCACGACCTACGCTTCACTTTCCTTAAGTGTGTAGTTTCGGGCAAATGTATATTCCATGCAACAGTGATTCATTCATGATGTGTCGCTATTATCAATTGATTCTATTTGCGAGGATCACTGAGATACCACCTAACTAGTATGATCTCTGTGAGGGTTTTTTTTCGTCACGGTTTGAACGGTTTTTTTTTTTGTGTGTGTTTTTTTTTCAATTCGTATACAACCAAGAGAGTCTGTTCTATTTTGTGTTGAGGAGCTGATGCCGTCCACATCATTTCGTATTTTGAAAGGATAATTAATATATATAGATTGTGTCGAACCAACCTCCCACCCCTTTGATAATCATTCCCTCCTCTTGCACGTCGCGCCAACGCGCTACGTCCTCTGTGACAACGGCTGTTGGTGACGCAGCGCGGCGGTGACCTGTCGCGGCGGGGCAGCGACGTGTCGCAGCGTAGCTTCGGCGGCGGCACGCACCTCCCTGACTTCTGCTGCGACGGCGACGATGAAGCGGAGGTGGTGGCGGCGGGAGCGTCGGATGACAGCGGCGGCGAGACCGGTGGCAGCGGCGGAGTGGCTCTCGTCTCGCCCACGGCAAGCAGCTTCGCGCGTCAGAACAGCTGGCCGCAACCGACGCCCGGCGCCCCCGCCTCCGCCGCCTCCGCTAGCGCCACCCACGGCGACCTGCGCTCCGCCGCCGCCGCCTCCATCACTCACTCCTTCTCCAACGCCGCCGTCGCAGCTAACACTCCGTGCGCTAGCCCCCGCGGCAGCGTCCGACACGTGCATGCGCACGCCAGATATCTGCACGGCGGAGACCCCTCTGAGGACGAGGTGACTGCGGAGACCAGCTTATTGCCTCAGCGCGCGGAGAGTGTGCGACGCGGAGGCAAGGTATTTAGTATTTGCATGTTGCACTTGTGCGCACAATACATGAGTCAATGCTATGTTGCAGTGTATTAGACCAGTTTCTCACTAGGCGATCGGTCGCCGCGACACGTCTCAAAGGCCAGGCGCTCGTTTCAGTAGAAAAAAGGTATTAAATGTAGTCGCGTGAGTACTTTCGCACAGTGACATGATTTGTGACACAAAGTGACACGCACAGTGATTGCCGTAAGCGCGACCAGTCACTCGAGTCTACAGACAAGGTGGAATGAGACAAGTCTCTCAAAATAAGTATGAGAAACAAGGATCTGTTACTTCTAGACTGAAGAATTTCAATTGGTTTCCTATGTCGACGCACTTATACTTCATTCAAATTAGTTTATTGACAAGATATCAAAATACTCACATTTTCTTCTACATATCGTAAGGTGTGCGTCTAAGGTGTGTCGCGGTGACTTGTCGCGCAGTGCAAACCAGGTCTCGATCTCTTGCAGTGCGATTTTTCTGTAGTGAAATGGCATCGGAGTGCGCGGTAAACTTGTGGCCTACTGTGCTGGCGCGAGTTCCCTTTTTTCCCATCCCTGGCCAGTTTACGCCTTTTTACCTCCCCTACATGCGCAGAACTACTTACGTCATTTCACCATCCAAAAACCGTACTGTACTTACCTTTGTAGATAGATCATACACACTTTCAGGAAACATTATGTAACTTATATTATTTTGAAACACGTTTATCTCTTACGAAAATATCTTTGGACGTCCGTAGATTGGAACCGGAAACACTTAATTCTTAACTCACTACCACTTAAAAAAGACTGAATAAGAAACTTTTCTCGTCGAAAACTGTTAAAACATTATTCATGGCTTCAAATACGATTTGTCACAGAAATAAGTATTAAAAGATCATTTTTTACTTAAAAATACTACAAATGTGACCTTTGGTAAGTCACAAAGTGCAAAACTTCAATAGATCACCGTATTTCCACATACCTTTACTGTATCTGTATTTCTGTAAAAATCATTTCGATTTGGACATTTCAACAATAATATACCCTCTCCTTTTTGCGGGATTTGAAAAAAATTTACACGTAAAATCATTTATTTGGTAAATAGACAAGATAAGACACAAGTAAACAGTAAAATATTTAACACGTTACGATTACAAAACCGTGGAGGGGGGGAGGGGATGTCGATAATTATTACATAAATTTGATGTAACAATGATAAAAATCATAAAGAATATCTTAAATGAAAAAAATTCGCTCGCCCCCACTTCGTCTAGCCTCATTCATCCTTCATTCGACAATATTGCGTATAATAGTCCATATGCCTTCGATGTGAGTACTCTTCATTTTTTACAAAATGATACCCCTCCTATTCAAGTCCAATACGTTCTCAAGATATAATCCGATGTCACTTAAATTGATTGCATCTAGATTGACTGTTTTGTCTTTCATTTTATATTTGTATTTATTATATCTGCATTCATTCGTTCATTTGTGTGATTTGATCACTATAATTAACTGGGAATTTTTCATGACCTAATAGATGCATTAAATTGTATGTTATTATATTTTAGTATATTTCTCGATTTCTTAATACAAACAATATTATGAATATAATATTTTTGCAAAAATTCTTCAGGTACCATTTTTAATCACTTAAGTTTCAGGAGACTTTCGCTTCTATTTCTCTTTTATGACCCAACTCGCGTGCGCTCGCTTTTGGCTAAACCCCCTCCCCCCCATCCTTTCTGGGCTGTGCCCGTGACCAGCCATTTAGAGTATAAAACCTTATTTCTCCATTAATATGATTCAACAAGTGGACATTTGATCTAAAAGCAGAAAATAGTATTTTTGTACATCCTATAATGGGTAGCAATATGCATATGTACAATATGTACAGTAGAAACCTCTGAATTTATTGTAAATATATTTGTTACATTCATAACTTTTTTCGTTACCCTTTCTAATAAAAATTCTGAAATATTTTCCTCCAAGTTATTGGTATAAATAATGGAAAAATTAATCATATATAAAACTCGTGTTTTTCCACTGCACCACAAAATATGACTTTTATAATTACCAATAAATGAAACATCATCTTTTTTTAATTCCTCGGATCATTCGCACGCTTCTCAATTCGATTGCAGTGTTGATTATTAATGGCTCTTGAAAAACATATCTATGATTTTTGTGTCATGATTAACATTCATTCCATACTCTTGAAAGTTCTGTGTTTTTAAAATTCACTGTAATATCACTATGCATATTCCTTACAAGTAAACATAGTATTCTTTGAAACAAAACAAATACGGTCTATTGTATGAAAATTTAAAAAGTTGAATTAATTAAAGAAATCAATTAACACATTTGTACAGAAATTAAGGGGGAAATTGCATGTACATCTTGGTTTGAAGTAAGAGGGTTCGAAGGACCAGAAGCGTGATGAAGGTGGATGAGATGTGAGTTGAGCAAGGGAAAAACCAACAAAATAATTTAATAACATGAAAGTGAAAGTAGCAAATAAAACATGAAAATAATGAAATCAATGGGAGAATACTGTAACAAAATAAAAAGGGGAGGGGTGCTTAGGTAAGCTAAGCCCCACGTTGCGGTGTCAATTGTAACAAAATAAAAAGGGAGTTAAATGGGGGAACGAATAATAAAATAAAATAGGGTAGTGGCGAACACTTACCTCAAAAAATATACCCGGCTAGCTCGATCAAATTAATTCATTAAGTGGGTTAGAGTTATTTATCTAAGTGGAAGCAACACACAGGGTTCCTTATCCCAAAAGGAAAACGCATATTAAAACAACTTGACTTAATTGTTTATTCACATAATTACAATTATACTTAAAACTAGCATGATCACTCCCGCAAGAATCACATGAAATAACCCCCAAAATTTACATAAAATTTCCTTTGAGAAGACTGCCTGGTATTAATTGTTACCAGTTAATTACAAACATTAATTTAATTAAGAGAGCCATCATAAATGCTCATTCTTCTTTCAGCCCTCATTAGTTAAACAATTACAAAAGTTCTGAGTGTGGGCCATTACTAGTTGGTTCGTTGCACTAGGTCTTCTTTCCGCTGCTTAATTAACTATACTGGATGCAACCAGTGTTCTTCGGTTTACCTATTAATTGATGATCAGATCAGTCTAAAGAATGGGTAAAGATTGACATACCGTTGATCAGCATCGTCTCGTACAGTTCGTCCGTCCACGTCGCCAGCAGTTGCTCATTCAGCGTACCAACCCAGCCTTTCTTGGAAGTTGCTGCGCTGGCCTGAAGACCCTCGTTCCCGGAATAGTAGCGTTCACCGTCATAATACAGTTCTGTTGATGAGCGACTTCACTCAACTTAACGCAGCGCGATTGAATAGTTCTTACGATCGCCACTTGTTGCAAAACAAAACTTTTAATTTCCGACTAGTTCTCGGATAAATTACGAAAACTGTTCATAATTTAGAAGTAGATCAAGTTATTACTGAAGTATAACTTGTCCAAAAATTCGAGATCAGGAGGTGAAGAAAAAATCTCGAAGTGAAAAGTCTCGAATATCTCATAGAATCTCAGAGTCGAATGAGATTCTGAAATAGAAATGTGCTCTCCGAAAAATATCTCAGAATGATGATCTCAGAATACACTCTCAAAATGAATCTAGAATGATGGTCTCCGAATGCTCGTAGAATGATGTTGGAACGTCTCTGCGTTGTGTTTTTATCACCTCGTTTCCCTCCCTGTTCCTCAGGTCGACCGTGTATCGATCGTCCATCTTGCTTGATGGATCAGATACGTAATGTCAAGTTATTTTACATTGTTCTGGCGGGAAAACATAGAATACAGTTCCATGAATTTCAGGATGATTTAACAGATACTTTTATTAATTAGGTTATACTATGTCCAACCATTTCAATCACCATTTTCTTTAACTTAAAGGCGTGGATTTTGAATGAACCTATGAGGTTTGAATAAATAGTTCATAGAAGCTCAACAATCGAGATGTTACTCCACTGGTACAAAGAGCATCGAGGCCATAGATTGTCCACTTGCTTTATGTTGCAAATCGCAACAGCATTGAAAGAATAAATAAAACATTGTAGTAAAATAAAATATAAATTTAACCTTTCCTTACATTGTAAAAAATGTTCATTTGGCTTGCAATTTAATTCTTTTATAACTTTAACAAACATTCGAAATGAATCAATATTAATTCTCGGCCAACTGCTTACACGCTTTGTGACTTGACCATGACATTCAAAGATATAAACAATAAACAATTAATTGATGTATAATTATCTTGGTTTTGCACTTTTAAATATCGTAAATATGAATTTCAATCTTCGCTTAATACTATAAAAAAATACAATGCGAGCAGCTTCAAAAATTCCTAGGAATATGATAAATTCCTTAGTGTCTCGTATATTCTATTACCCAATTTGGCAATGTAAATAAAACACATCTTTCCGATGTAAATAAAATGCAAACACGTACCTCAGCCACAAAAACATGTACAACACATTTATTAATGAAAGCTAGTTTAACGAATAAAATTTCACTACTTTTATATTGGCAACTAATCATTGTTAAGATTTTTTGCTACGATCCATTTTTATATTCACATTTGCACAATGACACATTGCACTTATAACCTGTATTATGCTATTTTGTTTATCACATAATTAATAATAAAATTAAACCGCACAATTCTTCTAGATGACCATAAATCTTTAAATAACATGCACCATTCACGATAAATCGCAATACGATAGTCCTTATGTTCACCGCCATACTACTATATTTTTGTAATACAGGTGGCTTTGGCTTAGCTACATGGCACAACCACAAGCTAATGCTTGCTTCCTTTGCGTAATCTGTATCTCTTAAAAATGAACTTTAAATTCAAATACTGGAATTTTTTGAATTTTGTCGTTCATTGCTATAAAATAGCTATAAGAAAAAACAAATTTCATGTTTCTACGACATCATCTAGTTCTGAACTACAAGTGAGTTACACAGAGGGTTCAATATCATATGGGATATGTCGTATGTCCTACTTCCACTCAAAAGTTCGCCACACCTCGAGTTCCGCGAATTAATAACACAATTCATAGAATAACAATGTACTCAACATACCTATAGTTTCTAAATAAAGAAATTCTAGAGCTACTAGCAGTGTCCCAGTATATTTAATTACAATAAATCAACTGACCCGGAATTATTTTTTTATTTACCACACTTCATTGACAGATTATCTATTTTACTGTGTACATTTATCCCAGATTTTATAACGAACATTCGTAAATTTTCACACAACACTGTTCTAAAATAGAAGTGACTGATGAGCTGTGAACCTCCGAAACCTATGCTTGTCCTCGCTGTCCACTTTGTTTTCTGATTATTCACTTGTGTAAACGATTGTTTAATCATCGCTCGCTTCTCTCTTATTGTTATTATTAATAGTTAAATGGAGGCATTCCTTCAAAAAGATTAGGAATTCGAAACCCTAAACTCACTTTTAAGAGGTAGGGTCCAACAATTTTTAAATCGTTCTAGTCTACTAGTATTTGTTTAAACTATCACAGTTGATTCTCTCGGTATCTTGATTTATTTAGAATAGAAGCAAATAAGTTAGTGGGAGCAACTAACTTGTTGCATATTGCATATATTCTCTTCTCTCCTTCAAAATGTCATTTTTACTATTATGTGCAGGTTCCTTTACTGTTGCAGATCTTCTTGATTTCTTTCCAGGCTATTGGTATCTCTCACACATGATATTCTAAATTTTATTAATTTAGCATGCTCTAGCACTGTAGTTTTGTGTTCTCTCTACATATTTTATTAATATATTTTTTCGTAGTTCTTTTCCTACATTTTATGTTTTATTTGTTTGACAACTATTTTGTTGCAAATAAAATAATTTAAAAATAGAATTGTGGAAAGGTTCGGTATACATTTAAAGTGAGTTATTGATAGCAAATAAATAAATGTAGAAGTTGCGACATCCATTTATGTCGTTTTTGGACGAACACGTGTGATTAGATGAATTAAACTGTTCATAAATTTACAACGTCAACGAAAATGCATTTAAATTCGCATTTTTACTTGCATGCTATTATTAAGTGCATTATATTTCTGTGTTTTTATTGCATATTGTTCATTAATTGTGTGTGCTTGAATATCATTTGTTCAAAATCATATTCAAGTAAACATTAGTTATTTCAAAAAAATCTCATTTTAGTTTGTTAAAAGCATGTCGAGATTAATGAAATAAAGTGTATAGCTATATAATTACTTTTATATGTGTCTACATTCCTATTATTTCTAAAGAATATCTTTCATTCAATTTCTTAATCTTACGGCAACAAAAACATGTTTTCTTGGATTCGCAGGGGTTACTAGCTACTCCTTACTAGCGTTTCCACAATGCAAACCATGAAAATAGTAGAGATTTAATCCGCTCAAATAGGATACGTTGAAGCAATAACATTCCTTGGTGTTTAGACTGACTTCGGGTGGAAAACATACTGGGTGATTCGATGTGATCATTCAAATCTCTCCATGACAAAAGATATAACTTTCTTTAAATTTGAATGAACAACAGTAGTGTAACATATCCGTGAAGATTGCAGTTTTTTTGTTGCGTGGCAAGGTTATTTTATAATTTCCCTTTATTTTACACTCGGAAAATCTTAAATGTTCACAGTGCTGACACGAGAATTATTCGTTAAAATTCAATAAATATTATGCATTTATATTTGTATTTTCTTCGACTAACGCAGAGAAATATTCTCTTACCCCAATGGTTTTAGTTTTTAAAATTTCTTGTACTTCTATAATTATAATCTTAATTTTTTTATATTCTTATAAAATTTCTATTCTCGGTATTAAATTTTTAAATTAATTCTAAATTTATGATTTTTCTTGAGTTTCACATAGTATTTTCCCTGTCTGCTGAGATTATTTTTGCACCCAATAGTTATGGTCAGTCTCGGTTCAACGCTCGGGGGTTTGTCGTTTCGTGGTAAGGGAAGGGATTGTCCGCTGCTTTGTCGATGTAGTCTGAGCGTGAGTTAGTGATACGTATCTCCACATGCAGACGCCGAGCAGTGACTTGACGCTGCACTCCATCCTCAACCACATCGCTTACGTGAACCGCTCGACGACCGGGACGCCATTGAGAGCCGAAGAAGCTGGAGCGCTGGCGGCAGCTGCGGCTGGAGTGTCGCGTAAGAGCCAACTGCAGAAAGTGCTGCGGGTGACGTACGCCACGGCGCTACTGGGCGTCGTGCTTTGCTTGGCTGACATGGGACGTCTCTATGGACCTTACGGTCTCAACGCTGCCACAAGGACGCAATTCGTGAGTATTTGTATGCGGTGAGATAATGTTTCTTTTTCCTTTAGAAATCTAATGATGGACAGTCCAGTAGAGATGAAATGAGTTTTTGACGTATTGGTTAGGATGGAAAATTTTACTACTGAAGTTGTCTCTGACAAAATTTCCATCTTCTTAGCAATTTTTCATTTAAGGTATTTTTTTCGTAAATTGAGAAAAAAGAGGTCTCAACTGAGCGCTCATATCTCGGTTCTCGTGCGTCTGACGAAAAATTTATTACGGACCAAATTTGATGGAAATTTTGTCAGAAACAACTTTTTCTTTTCTTTTTTCGTTTTGGTATCTCGCGTAGTTTTTGAGATATTTACAAAAATCTGTTTTGCTCCACCTTTTGACACCCCCACCGGTCCTATAGAGTATCCGATTTTTACCCCATTCAAGTTACCCCAAAACCTAACACTCAGCACAGTTCGTGTCTGGAGGATTTTTGTCCGGTGAAAATCTTTATTTAAAGATCATATAGTGACTTTGAGCCCGACAAAAATTAGTTATTTCCCAGGACTCATGGACTTCGATTGTTATGTGCAAGGGCTCAAAATTTTGATGACACTACGATGATGTGGACTTCTATTGATTTTTTCAAGTTTCAACATTTTAGAACTATAGTCCACATCCTCCTATTCAATGTGGCATCGAAAACTCATTCTTCGAATTTTGGGACTTTGGTTGTTCTTTTCCTAGTAACCTTCATTTGTTTTGCTGTTATCCGTTCATTCCCACAAATCCATTTTACATTTCTTTACACTTCATTAATGCTCTCAGTATTTAATTTCTGCCATTTCGGCATATTTTATCATCAACAATCCGTACTTTTCTTAACTTCCACAGAATTCTTCTCTATTGGTCTTCTATTTTGCGAAAATTTCCAGAACTTATAGATAACATTTCCATAAAACATGGATTACATTTGTGATAACTGTCTTATTATTCGCCAATGTATAATCTATTGTAAGATTTATACTTTACTTTTATTTAAATGAGCGACGTATATACGCTAATATAAAAATATTATACGCCTAATATAAAAATAGTTATTAAGGCTCCATCGAAACTCGACCATCATACTCGGCTGTCATCCGACTGTTAAAATACAATTTGAATGTGTTACACTTAATGATAGGAAAAAGAACAGTCGTTAAGTTTAGTAAACCTGTTTTCTCTCTCTTTCTTCCTAGAATTTGTATAAAGTGTCCTAGATTTCACTCTCTGATGCTTCATTTTATTATCCTTTCTCCTTTTCTAAAATAAAAGACAAAGCAACAAATTATAATATATTGAATATTTTGACAGATAAAAAATATGGATAATATTTGTAATTGGTAGGAAAATACCTTTCTTACGAGTTGATCAATTTTCTATGATTATTAAATACAGTCGTCGTTCTAAAAATACTTATATTTAGTACTTGTCTCATAATCGTGTATTTCTGGTACCTTCTGATTAGTATACTGAATTATACTGATTAACTAGTGATGATAAATAAAAAATAGAATTTCCTCAATTATTAGTAAGTTTCTTAAAAAATATTTAAGGATCATTGAACTGGAAGGTTGTGTAACTAGATTGTTGTGAAAGTAGATATATATGCCATTCCTTTACTGAAAAAACCCGCCGATAATGTTTCATTATTCTGTGTAGTCCACGAAATCGCGACTGAAGTGCAACTTGAGATGGCAGGAATTCTGTCCCACGCAACTTTGTCCGTAGCGTCCAACTTGTTGCTCGCTGTCCAAGAAAAGAAAGTGAATGGGACGAGTTGATGCAAACCCTTACAACGCATGATACGAGTGGTTCGCGACAACTTAGTTACTTCCACATCGGAGAAATGAGCTTGCTCCGAGTTTGCACTTGTTTGTTTGTTTTCACTTTTACTATACCTCAAAAACTAAGTTTTACGCAATGAGAAAGAGTGGATTTTTATCTTTTTTTGTAATTTAGAAACATTGAATGAAACATAAATTCATAAATTTCTGACCAATGGTTAAACATAATTTACAACAAACACAGCTTACAATAAACAGTGTTAAATACAGTTTATAACACAACGTATCGACTGTGAATACAGTCCTCTTTCGTTTTATAAAAAATGTGTTGTGGTTTTAAAATTCACAAAAGGAACGAAAAAACTGAAGTTTGCTTTGTGATTCCATGATTGATTTTATTACGTTGACAGTTATAATTTTTTAAGCAATGTGCGATGTTTCTTTCTTTTTTTACTTACTCATATACGTAGTATACAGAAAGTTTTGTAATATCCGTTTTGGCGATCCGTTTTGGCGATCCCTGATTCTGAAAAAGTTGTTTTTGGCATAACATCCGTCCGTCCGTCTGTCCGTCTGTGCGCAGCGATTCTGAGTAAATGGATGAATCAGTTTAATTCGAATTTCGTATTTATGGTATAATTTACTTGTTATCGATGTACGTGCTCTATTTTTCCCCCTGTAAAACAAAGGATACCTCACATGAAGGTCAAAGTACTTTTGAATGTTTCTCAAAAACGGCTCCAACGATTTTGCTTAAATTTTCTGTACGTTAAGTACAATTACTATGTATTACATTCGCATTAGCGGTATTTCGCTTGAAAGTTTGGTATAGACGCAGTATAATAATTTCTGACTGCTACACTTACACGATAGTTTACTGTTTTTAGAAGCTTAAATAATATTTAGCGGTACAGATGCTAAGCAGCAGAAGAATACACTTTTCGTAAACTGAAACTAAAGATATGATAAAGATAAAATATATAGGAGGATCGCAAACGCACTGCAGATACGAATATACACCAATTTCTGTCTACAACGAAATTACATTTACGTAACATTTTTACGATATTTATAAGTTATATTATTCGCTATATGTATTGAAATAATATTTTACTCTCAAATTTCAAATAAAAGACAGTAAATAAAATATAAATAAAAGACAAATTTCAAAGTTCATCTAGCGACTTTGAGCATGAATAGAGCACTGGAAGACGACGAAAATATAGAGGACCACTCCAGAAATGACCCTTTCACTAAAACATTTTCCTCACTCTATGCTGCAGACAGAAAAACGTATATGTGAAAGTATGTGCAATGGGTTTGCACCACTAGTTTTTGATGTACATTTTTTTTACCTGAAGAGGACTGCGTTAACAGTCGAAACGTTGTGTTTTAATTGTTGTTTTAAACTGTGTTGAACCATTTATTTGAAATAAATGAATTTGTGTTTCATTGGATAAAGTATTTAGTCGATCTATTTAGACATTAGAAGCATTGAGCTCGGAAAAAAATTGAACTGTGCTTTGTTCTTCTCTGTAATCGAAAACTAAGGAAAAATTCCTTTATTCTTGCATGTGTTCGATATTTGCTGTTCGAAAATTATATATATTAATAAATGTAATGATAATTAGTACCCAAGAACAAAGCCAGCAGACCATCAATATTCTTATTTAATAAAAATGTAATAAAAAACTAAAGAGTTAAATATTTGCAATTTGAAATCGAAAAATTATATTAATAAACATTAATCGTATCTATTATTAACTTCGGTTAAATAGGTGATACTCGTTGTTTTATTTACTTCCTGTTATTTTGTAATGCTCTTAATCTATTTCGTCAAAGAATTCTGTAAATGTTAAAATGTATTATTTACAATAATATTATTTTTAACGATTGAAACTGCTATAAAACATTGAATTTAAAAAAATCATAAAAAACACAAAAAAGAATTATCACACTTTACCTTCAAAACAAAACAAACGTGACCAAGTTAATTCTTCAAACTATAAGTAATAATATAAAATACATCCTCACTTATCAAATAATATGAACGAACATATAAATATGATTCACAGCATGCACAAGATAACAAGAACATCCGGCAAAAGGAGCAGTGGACACATCTGATACGCAAGCTTACGCAGCGAAAATATGAAGCCTCACCGGATGAGAGGTTACGAGTAGAGCGTAGAGGTCGCGTGGGTAGGAGGTCCACGATACCAAGAGAAACATCAGGTGCAGACATTCCTGCGTTCTCCTTTTAAAAGTAACATATTAAAATGACACATCTTCAAACATATACTCTTTGCATTCACACCATTGACAAACTTAAAACTACGCGCCATAAACACACACACACACACTCACTCACACCGTTTTACAGACAGACAGACGCAATAGTGGCTATAGTTTGTCCTTTTTTTTAAGTAAATAATGAGTTAAGTTACTGAAATTTTACTCTTTAATAATAATCTGTTATGTTTTCGAGAGGAGTATTACATACAGGGGGAAAGTTGATGTTTTGTTACAATTTGATATGAAGGGAGGGGGTATTTAAAATTTGTAATTATTGCTTTACGTAATTTATGGACGGCTCCAAAGGGTTCTTTGCCCTAGTGACGGGGTTGGTTCTTATGATTGGACCAAAATATATCAAAAAATGTTCTTTACATTTTAAGAATTACCGTACCATAAACAGTCGCATATTTACGGAAATGAGACTGCTCTCTTCCTAATAATTTCCACCTATTGATTTCTGTTGCAGCGAACGGGTGAGCCGGTTGATCCCAGCCGACCTGTCAACGGACAATATCCACGCCCTTGGCCCTGGTTCTGCTTCCAAACACTGTGTCGCGCTCTTGAGTTCGCCATGGGCTGCGCCATGGCCAACATCACTAAACAGCCTGTGAACAGCCGCCACCATCTATTGCAACAACAACATGCATACTCGCTACGTTTCAAACCACGAGACTCGCTTTACATTTGAAGGCCTGCATGGAGACAGTGACTTGAGGATAGCAGAATTATTTTCGAGCAGAATGCTATTCCGGTGTCGTGACGAGGGTTTGCTCTGTCAAATCTCCTTTTCACGAATGATGATTTGAATGCGCCCTTTGGTACACTTACTCTGTATCGGAGTAATATTATTAATAAATATTTTCCCTCGGGGTCCAGGGAAACGTAAAGATTTTCATTGGTGAGGAGATTTCTTATTCCATTCAAGTACTATTAACTCTTTACTGACATTACAACATTATGAAAATTCTAGAAACTTGCAGAATTCATTTATACCAACATGGAAATAAGATTTGCACTTGAGTAGAGAGTTCATTTGTTGAACAACTTTGGTGAAAACATTTGATGAAAATAATTTAAAAAGGGGAGCTTGGTAGCACACCTAGTGGAATGGGAGGTTTGCCCTCAGCCTCATAAAGTAAGGGGCTTCAGAATGGATCATCAAATGTTATTTGAAGTCACAAAATAGATATTATCTCAGACATTTTTAAAACCAAAAATAAATAAAAGTGCAGCATAGTAATGGATAAAACTCAAATTTCTATCATTTATAATACATGGAAGTATTGGATATGTACTAATAGGCATGCAAACACATATGTGTATGTATAAAACATACTCCTGCCTCAGGTCTCGTTAAGTGTAGGTATGCCACTGGGGTCTATAGAACAATTTTATCATTAGATGAAAATGACTAATCAGAAAACTTGTGAGAAAGTAATGATTCTCCAGGGAAAAAAATTCTATATCTTGAGAAGTCTTTTCATTCCTTAAAGTACGATATACCTTTGTGATGATAACTTTGTCCCCTCTTTGTGAATCTGTATGGTCTGAAAGAAGTGTTTTTGGTGGCCACAATTGCATACTCTATTCACTGTGGACAATTAAGTTGATCCAATTTAAACATCTAGAGATTTTTAATTAGTTTCATTTGTCTCTGCATAAAATCAGTGTATGTTTATGTCTGTAACATAAAAGTAGTTTTGAATAATTCTTAGACAAATTTGAAGTGAAATTATAAGTACAGTTGTACTTTGGAATCCTTTCTTATTTATGAATAAAAAAATCTTATCACAGTGAAATTATAAGACACTAAAAATATAATTTAAAATTTCCAAACTTATTAAGAATTTGAGTGGCAGGACTAGTTATCCCTTCTCTCTGTCTATGCTATTGCCCATATAGTCTATCAGGTCTTAACTTGTTATTGTTGTTGATATTGTTCATTGATTTTATTTTGGGCAAACTTGCATCTATTCTAGGTCAGGGAAAGAAATATGAATTTTACTTTAAATTCTAAAACATTTTAAAAGTACTGTGCATTTTATGGCCTGATCTCGTTATCAATATTGTAGTGTTTACTACAAATATAGTGTTGAAGGAGTCAGCACCAAGTGATTCTGTTCACAACATGAAGTATTGTCCCACGGTGATGTCTCCATGGTGGAATTATTTTGATACTTGTTAAAAAAGGAATATTAGAGTTTAGATATATCTAGTCACCTCATTGTTATAACAAAAAAATTCATTTATGGAGAAAATTAATAAAAATACTGTATATTTTTTTGCTTTGTATACTTACTGGAGGATATTGTGTTTTCTTCAAGTTTGGAGTATTGAGCTTGCTTATTGACAAAAGTTAATTAAGTGTGTATTGTCTTGAATTGTGTATTTCTTATTTACATATTTCATTGCTTTAACACAGTTCATGGAACAATGTTTCAATTTTTTGTAGTGCAGTAAGCATTCATTATGCCAAATTTCCCGTAAACATCAAGAAATATATACTAAATATTTATACACAATTCGTACGCCTGGATGTACCTAAATCCATAGTTTATTGTTTGTTTGATTATTTTTCTTTTGGTGTACTTCAGTTGCAGTTAGAACACATTTGCAACTTCTTAATTTGGATCGTTAATACAAAACCTGAGTAATGATGGTAACAACCCTCTTAAAATTTTAATACTCTCAGCAATTAAGGGCAGAGTCTGTGAAAATATGTTAATTATATTTTTTATGCCATAATTGGCCAAAATTACTCTGCATTCCAAGTTTTTTTTACTGTTTTCTGTAATAATTTAAAAAAAATTTAGCTGTAGAATTTGTTCAGAATCTGTGCTTTTATAACACTAAATTGGTTCAAATTAAACACTGCTTTGAAGCAACCCAATGACATTATTTATTTTTGAAGCTCAAATAAAACAAGTTAATTGTTTCCAATACAGGTCGATCTTTATTTTATTTTATTTTTCTTGTTTTAACTACTTTGTGAATAAATATAAGAAATAAACTAAAATAAGTTTAATTGTTCCAATTTCATTTTCATCAACTTTAGATTGTGATAAATCATTTTCCATACATGTATACATACTTACCAATTATTTTAAAATTTATAAAAGATTTCATATTCAGTTAATTCATTAATTTAATTATTTATTTCAAAGTAGTTAGAAATTAATTGACGTTCTGATAATTAATCTAGTTTGGTGTATAAATTGGAATATTTTAAGTTTCTATAGACTTAACAATAAAAAATCTAGTTCTTTGAGAACATAAATTTTTTCTCTTACTTTCTCCCTAGTATCAAATAAGTAGTATTTGAATATGTATTAACAATATTCTTCATTTTACCAACTTATTCCCCATTAATTTCTTTTTTATTAGCTTATGTTTGTATTCCAGATGATAATTTAGCAACTTTTGCTATGTATCTTAAAACAAAAAACAAAGAACAAGGTTATTCATCATAGAACATTCTTGTGATATAAGATATGAATGATATTACAATTTTAAGATAATAAATTGATATCTTCTTACATATTTCAAAAGAAGGTAAAATATTTGTGTTACATGAAGTGTGTTTACAGTGAAATAACTTGTCTTACTGAAACTATATCACCAGTCAGAACACTGTGTGCCTCATAATTTATCTTACCTTGTTATAAACTTAGAATTGTGTTCTGAGAAAAAGAACAAGAATATAGAATATCCTGTAAAATTCATTGTTTGATAAAGCATATGGTTCAAAAGGAACTCTCGCGTACATAGTACCTACAAGTTATTATCTTCTTAGCTGATCAAATATCTTAGTCTAACTTTGAATCAAACAACCCTAACATCACATATCTGTAATAAAGTCTTTGACAGCTTATCTGTATTCATGATTAAAGTTAAAGGATGTACTTTTACATTTCATTCACACTCTCTCTCTCTCTCTCTCTCTCAATTTTTTACTACATAGATGATAGTCATATAACTTAAAATTTTCCTAATTTTCTCACTAAATTTAAGATAAACCATGTTAGAACATTTCATAATTATTTCGATCAGCTAATTTATAGTTCTTTTGGTAGAGAATAATTTGCTTTTAGCATTTCTCTATCAAAGTTGTGAAGATTTCAGTACATGATATGGATGAGGGAGGATGTTATGGTCTAAAATAATGTTCTGTATGTGTAAGTAGCAATTAGAATTCACATCTATTCATATATTTAAATGACGGCAATCTTTTGCCTTTTGGAAGCTTTTGTCAGTTCTAGATTTGAAGAAAGTATCAATAAAAATGAAAATAATCAGAGAGCTTTAAACCAGTACTGTCACTTTGAGAAAGAGAACTAAAGAAAAACCTGAGATACTCTTAGAGCTGAAAATTTATTACTTATTCTCATATTTATCAGGAGAATTTGTGTGAAATGTGTAACCCATTTGTTGGCTAATCAATTACCATATTACACAAAATTTTTAAAATATAATGCGACTGTGTAGAAGGTGCCATGTTAATATAAGACACACTAAACTTAATATGAATTATACACCCATTTCTTTATTTAATGTTGGAAGTTAGACAGAGTTAGATACCTACTCAAATAGTAGAGCATCCAGACAATATACACTTTTCCGAAGAACAAATTTAAAAATGGTATTGTTTGGAAAAGTAAAATATGTATATTTGATGATGTGCATGTCTTGTGCCATAGGAGTAATATATTGTAATTATGTTAGTATAAATAACTACAAGATCATAGTTATGTATTATTTATTTGGAAGAATTGTATATAATTTAATATTGCAGATAGGTCAAGTTTTTTTCTTTTGTTTTTAGTGTGAATATCAACAACTTTGCATTACTGTTAGGAAAAAATAGTACTTATAGTGTTGGGTAAAAAAAGTACAAGCTGCATCAAAAATTATCACTTGAGATTTCTTTCTTCCATTCTTCTTGTGGCATAATTTTCCTATCTGTAATTATTGGTTCAATTGTATAACTTTTATTGATTTTTCATTTTCTAGAAGTCATTTTACGCTGACATAAACCATTATTTGATAAGTAAAATTGGATGCTTAAAAGTTAATTTTTCCATTCTAAAAGAATTTGTGTTAGTACTACCAAGTTCATTATTGAGAATATCAATCTCTTATGCAAGTACCCTCTCTGTTGGATGTTATTATAAATGCTTGTTATTTAATCTATGTAATTTAAAAATTGTATTGTAAAGAATCAGTGTCAGTTCATTAAGAATACCTTGTGTGGACAAAATGGAAAAAACTTTAGTTTTAGTAGGACCAATTCTCAGAGAAATGGATGCTGTTTATCATGTCATGTGTAAAATAGTCTTACACTGTTCTATAAAGATTGGAACTTATTAGTAGTTTCTTTCATATCAAGTAATCTTCAGTTATAATATTCTCTCTCTCCTTCATACTTGTTTAGCTATTAAGTAATAATACTAAGTGAATGAGACTGATGTCACATAAGAATGCAGAAACATTTTCACTCCTCTTCTAACAAATGATTGATTTTGAATGATGTTTACTCTGACAGTATTTACTAGATATACAAAGCATACGTGTTCTCTAAATGTATTGATGGAAAGAAAGTTGGAATATGAAAAATCTAAGTGAGACAATAGCATTTCTTTGATTAATTCATGGATTTGTCGTATTTAAGTTTAATTACTGAAATTTAATTTAGAAGCATTTTATTTTTATGGGCTAAGTTTATTTGTGAATGAATAAAATATTAACAGTTTTTTGTTCAGATGTGTGAAATATCAGAATTATTCTTTTCAATTGTTGTTTTTTAAAGTAAACTAAAAATTTAAGCCAGAATTAATAATTCATGCATTAAAGGATATTAGCATCAGATATCTTCCTCTAATTATATCAGCTGAATAATTAAGCACTTAAATAGGCCTACAACATTCTAACAAAACTGAAGAAGAAAACTTCATGAATAAATTGACTTATCAAATGAAGAATAAAAACTTATTGTTCATAGATATAGTATTGTTTCAAGGTTATTCTAAATTTCTACTAACAATTTACTCAGACAATTAAGTTGATACACATTATTTTTATAAAATTGTAGGTTTTCAAGTACTAGATTGATAATAACATTGTCAGTATAAAGAAACTTTATATGAAATGACAGAAAATTTAATAAAGTTAATTCAGAAAAATACAATTTTGTACTGTTAATGTACTAGTTTCATTTGTGAAGCATGCATATTACCATTAGAATTATTACAGATGCTTAGTTACATATGCAAAATATACTATTGCATTTACTCAGTAATCAAAGCTAATAATTATTGCAATAAAAATCTACGAAGCCAACTTGAATACCATTATATTAATCTCCCGATTGTTAGTTATACTCTTCAATCTATGTTAATTATTACCATAAGAGGAGATAATTGCTAATTAGCTTCATTCAAGCATTCAGTGGAATATCATTTCATTAAATATAACGTTTCATAGCTGTAATTTTCATTTATGATAGCTGTGCCTCTCATTTACTTTTTATTCTATTTCAACCAGATATGCTTTAAATGTGCCAAAATATTCTGTAAATGCTTTCACATTTTTTGAGAACAATTTGTAATACTCAATTGTGGCATATCAGAATTTACAGTTGTCAGTAAGTGTTGCTGTAGAACTGTGATAGAATTAGTGTGTTGCCTGACAATGTTGTATACAGATGATTATATTTGTGTAGATAAATAAATATGTTGTGGTAAATAAATTTATAAGTTATGATTTATTTCTAGAATAATGCAGTGTCACATTAGTTCATTTAGTGACTATTAAAAAACTTGAATGATTGAAAATATTCTCAATACTAGTACCATGTCATTTGTTTAGTTTGAATACTGGAAGCAACGTGGATGAGTTCTATTTAAAAGTCCTGAAGTAGCATATTTGATTTGATTTCTCCTGACAAGAGCTTACACACATTAAATGACTGTTCCTACATTTGGTATAATTCAAATGAATTGAAATGATCATAATATTATTTTATGTTTCTTTTTATTTAATTCATTATAGCAAATATTCTGAATGTAGATTACTTTATTTTCAGACTAGCTCATTCCTGGCAAATACATAAATTCCATTATTCTAAAGTAAGTTAGAAAATGAAATTTTACAATGTTTTTAGAATAGTAGCACACACATTTTCTCATGTAGAAAAAAATTCTTAAAAAATATGATTTTTTAAATTTTGTTTTAATAAATTTTTATATAAAGAAGAACAACAAAAATCTTATAAACACATCTATTAGAGCATGAGCGTATTCTAAAAACTTTTGTCAAATAAATATTGAAACAGGAAAATAAATATTAATTTTTGAATGTAGGTGGACCTACAAAACACCACATGTGTTAAAAATCCATACTTATTTTCAAGAGTAATTTTTCATCATAGTTGTTGTCAACATAATTATTTCTGTGCAAGATTTTCTAATCGTGAAGAATAAAAGATGAATGTATGTTACAGTGAACTAATGTAGAAAATAAAAAAAATAGGACACTTGTTTAACTGACAAATGAACAATCCACCCATTTTGATAGGGTAACTCTTCATGCCAGTGATGAAGAAGTCTTTAGTTCTTTGTTAAGTTGGTACCACTCCATGTAGCTTCTTGTGGTCGAGATTCAGTTCAGTGTTAGCAGTGGGAGAGTGCAGTTAAAATTGGAGAATAGTGTTCAATTAATATATGTGATTTTTATAGGCTCTGAATCTAATGTAACCCATAAGCGGGTGATTAACCCTACGTCATGGTGTCGGATGGGCTACGGCCCTCAAGTTTCCCGGCTAAATGCGGTTTTCTGTCGGAGTATCTTTCCCTTAGCCTTTGGGAATCCCTCCTCATCCTACAAGGCATCAGGTGGTAAGGAAGAGGGATTGGTTGGAGAAGATAGATCGTTATGACTCACACTTCATCTGGTACCTCAGCTGAGACCTGTCGGGCTTGGGTGGCCCTGCTGGTAGTTACACTACTGCCGGCATATCGGCTTCGCTGGTACGCGCAAATCCTCGCCACCCGCACGGACACTGCTTTGTTAAGGTGATGTTCCCTGGGAGGGTTGGGATATCTGAAATGGCTAACCCGACGCTGAAGGGCAAATAGGAGAGGCGAAGAAGAAGAAGATTTTTATAGGAGAGTACCTCGGTAGTAACTACTAAGAACATTTTCATTTAAGTATCAAACATCAAAAAATGAGAATAGTATTTATTTAACCATATTTCTGCATTAATTTTAAACTAAGATTTAAAAGTTAATAGATATAGGGTCTATGGACATTAGTTGCCTCTTAAATACTCTGTTTTTTATGACTAAATTAGTTTTATTTTGCTAGTTTTTCCTTTGTCAACAGAAGTGCATTCAAAAAATACATATAATATTTAAAAAATGTGCTTTGTTTTTTGTTTTGTTTTTTTTGACATAAATTTTTTTGATTATAGACCTACTGCAGGTTTCCAGTGATTATTGAATGAAGGGATTTATTTCAGAACCTTTTACTAAAATATAAAAATAATGAAACAAAAACATTCTTTATTGGTTTGATATTTTGCCTTAATTTTGATACATATTTCATAAATGTTAAATTATTATTTTATGCTTTAGTTTCAACATGCAACTTGTTTACAGACATGTATTACATAATTGTCTTCATTTTTCTAACTTGGTTGATATTGTTTTATTATTCTAGCATATAATATAGTAAAAGTGTTTATTCACAGTACATTTCTACAATGAAGAGAAAACTTAAACTAATGTGAGAACTTCAATGAAAACTTGTGTAACCCCATTTCAGTTTAAAAAGGTAAAATTACATTTGAGAAATTAGTGGAAGATTTGCTAGACAACAAAGTAAAAATTTCTTGTATTCCCATCTTTTTAATTGTCATCACCTGACAACGTGTAGTTGAATAGCACTGGGATGTATGTACATATTTCTCTTGTTTTGATATTTTTGATGCTTTTTTTTTGTTTTGCTTTAAAGAAGGAAGGTAAAAAATCTACCTAAAGATACCTTAATGGGTCTAAAAGTATTTTCTCACCTTACCTAGATCTTATGGTATAAAAAACATAAATAAGCAGGATTGGATTTATACTATGTAGATCCCTAGGCTTAATCTGTGTTATAAACTCTCTGGAAGGGGGGGTTTGGTATATTGTCCAGGTCAACAGGTGTTGATTGGGGAGGGATACCCAGAAATGTTTTTAAACATTAACCTCGAAAATGGCTTATTTTGCACTTACTTGATTGAAATCCTGAAGATAAACATTTATTCTGTAAAACACACATTCATAAAGCACATGATCCACAGTTTCTTCATCAATATTATTTCATATGCGTAGACTACAAAAAATGTATACCAAGGATTAGAGCTCATCAGAGTTTATACAAAATATTTCATACATCAATATTTTCTGTTATGCAAAATCAATTAACTCCCAATTGATAAATTAAATTAACTGTCTACACACCCACAGGAATGTATTAATTACTTAAGACATGTATATTTTTATCTGTTTCAAATCTTTTTAAGGGACCTTCTTTTAATCTTGTAGTGAAAAATAAAGTTCTCAAAACACAATATTATTAAGGATATTGTGTACGAAATCAGAATAAGAGTTAAAATGGGTAACATTTCTGGGATGCCAACATTTCTTAAAGGGACTATTTCAGATGGTAGAACACCAAATTTCATTTCTGCATAAAATTTGCTCACCACTCCTGTTTCTTTCAACAATGTAATTCTGGAAAAGAAAAATTCTATTAGGTAACATGAAAAAAGATGAATGTAAAGTGAATACTCGTAGATTCCAAGGGTAGGTAATAAGCTTACCCTCGGTTGAACACTCGTAGGTAAGGGCTAGCCTTCTGCAGTGCTAGACTTGTTCCTGCATTCAAGTAGAAGTTGGGCAACATAATGACTCCACATTTGCTCTGCAATGCACTTGACACCAATATGTAGCCTGCAAATATTGCCGTTCGTTCATGACATATCTTGTTGATGCCATCAGCTACAGTGTATTTTGTCTCGAAATCCTTGATTTTATGTTTTCTCAGTAGTTGGATAGCAGGATCAAAAGATGTCTGTTACAAATTATGATTTTGTCAGATCAACACAATCTCAATTTCAATGAATATTAAAAAATTATATTTTTGTACATTTTTGTTTGTGCATGTTGTAATCTAATTTATTTTCATATATATTTGAATGAATAAATTATTTATTAATCATTTTTTCAAGTACAAATATAATAATTACATGTTGGTTTTGTTTTAAAAACGAAATACCATCTTAAACTAAGTCTCATTTCTTGGATTCATATAAAATACATCCCAAGGATATAATCCTGTTGAGATGGTTTGCAATTTTTAAATATATTATTTTGTTAATATTTTTGTTTTATTTTTATTATATATTTTTTAAAATATTATTTTGAATAATTAAATAGATAAATAAATAATGAACAGGTTTATAAGTTCTCACCATAAGACCTTAAATAAATAAATAATATAAAAATTAAATAATTAATAAAAAATGAGATAAATAGTATAAAAATAAAATTAAAAATATAAAAATATAATAAATAATATAAAAATATACTCAATAATATAAAAATAAAATAAATGCTAGAAAGTAAAATAGTTAATATAAAAATAAAATAGTTAATATAAAAATAAAATAGTTAATATAAAAATAAAATAAATAATATGAAAAGAAATAAATAATATGTAAACAAAATTTATTGTTAAAAACAGCAGTGATATTAAATAAATAAATATAAAATAAATAAATTTATTGTCAAAAAACAGTACAAACTGCGTATGACCACGTGGAGGGAAAAAAAACTAATATATAATGAGACATAATAATTTCAAGTTATTTTTGTTATTAAAAGTAATTTTATTTATAAAAACACAAATATAATTTGCAAATAATAATAAGCATTCTATTATCCAGTAAAATTCAATCAGTAAAATATGTTGTGTTTCTCTGCAGTAAAATAAAATAATATGAAGATAAAACTGAAAATTATTCCAGAAAAAGTGTATAAACATTGACAGAAAATGAGCACATGACCAGGAACACCAACATTTAACTACAAACGAATAAAAAAAAATTCCTTCATAATATGCTGCTCATGCCATGAATTAATAAGTAAGTTGTTTGTTTCTTTCTTTACTTTACATTACTTATTTGGGTATGCACATCTAATACAATGTGACATATGATGAATGACACTGAGATATAAGCAAGGACTTTTTATTTTAAAATATTACATTTACATAAGAACCTAATACAATTCATGAAATATCTAAAACTGAATTATTTTTTAAGTAAAGGAGTATTTAATTAAGTTTAGATTGGATAGACTTGAAATAAATATTTTTTGCATATTATGAATATTCATGTGCAGCATCATTATGGTCTTTGGAATTGTGGTACTGTTATTTGCTACATTGAATAGAATTACATTTACTTTTCGAAAACATCCCTATATTTGACTTATGGCATGTCCATGAATTCCATATCGCACTCTGGGATGGAAAGTGGGGTGGGTGATATCATTATATCCCCCAGGGGACTTACATCTAGTAAGAACGTGATAGCAAAAACGGGGCCCAGAGCTGAGTCTGACATTACTTCCACTTACTAGGCCTATTCCCTTCTCTTTCCTGACCTTATTTGGTCACCTGTTGTTCTTTTCGATACCGACGCTATTAGGACTAGGGTATCTTTCATTTTCCTCTTTCTTCTTCATTTTTAAAATTATTTAAGTAATGGCTTGAGATGTTGATATTTGAGTTTTGCGTTGTAATTCAGGAGGAATTTAGTGGGTGTGGTTGAGTCATTCGTCGAGCCCTAAAACTCCACACACACAAAAAAAGAAGAAGATATCATTATACTGTGTTGCAGTGGTGTTAATCTTGATGTTACGAGACTACGTATATAGAATATGCTTTATAGTTCAATTTAACTTCAGTTTATCAATTTAAGCGATGTACCCAACCGCACAGAGCAAAGGGGAACAAACAATTAAGACAACATAACGAATCAAAATGTATCTCCACACTTTCCGAAAAGTAACCGAAATGTACTTTAATAGGTGTGGATATTGTTAGAGTTAGATAATTCTTGGAGGGAGGGGGTTATAAGATATGGTTACAGGTGCGTTGTGTGTTAATTGCGTAACATTTTATGGACGGTCCCTTAACTTAGCAATTCCATTCCAAACTTACTGTGAGAACCTCAAATTCGAAAGTGCCGTGGACCTTCGTGAGAGTATAGTCGCTGTGGAAAATGAATTCCGTTGTACTTCTGAAGGGTACTGCGACACGCCGCACTGCTAGTTTGGAGACCAGTTGTCCTGAATAAGCGGCAAATACAGCCACTGCAGTTAAGTACGCGGCTAGTTGTAGCGCTCGTGCTGCAATACTGCGCACCGGTGGATTGCAACCTGTTTGTAAGGATTAAAGACTGAAATTACTCTACGGTACTCAACGGGTACCAAACTCGAAAAACCTACTCTTCAAAAATAAAAAAATTACTGAGTCAGTCGCGCTTGTTTTTCTTAGTATGATGGAGATTTATCAATCTACTTCATATCAAACACCACAAATGAAAAAAAATATTTGAATGAATAAAATGGTTCCGCGGTTCTTTCTATCTGACAAAATACAAATACAAATACTTCACTTATGATTTCATGTTTTGTGAAATTCGTGTGCATTCATAAATTTAAAAAAATCAATCGACACTTCGATAAAATCAATCGGAGGTCATCTGTACTTGAACATACGGATAAGTTTGGAAAATCGTTAAAAAATTTGAAAAGTTTTCCCCTGAAAACTAAATTGAAAAATTAGCGCATAATTTAATTTTTTGTAATTAAATTTTTATATGTTTGGCGGTTCAAATATAAAAGATCTAAACCAATATTATTATTATTGTTATATTTAATATTACGATCAGTATCATCATTTCATGTTTTTTCCTTCACTTTACGGTCAGGTTTATCCCTAGACATATAAGATATAATTGTCTCAACTCTGAAGTCTTTGGATAGTTTTAATTTAGAAACCGAAACGGATGGAAAGTATCGCGTATTGTTCAATCAACAAATTATTTTCATAACAGTTACTGAGTTATTTATTATCATTCTTATTATTTACCGAGGTGATGGGGACACCATGTAAGAAATAGCTTGNAATAGCTTGAACTATACTTAATTTTTAAACCTAGAACATCTACACTGATTAATTTAACAGAATAAGTTTGTGTGAACTGTCGAAGGAAACATATTACCTGCAAATATTTTGTTAAAGTAGCTATGCCTCGTAATATTATTCAAATGATTAAAAAGTCTTATTATTTTTTTCTTTATATTAAATTAAAACTATCCAAAGATTTCAGAGTTAAGACTATTAAATCTTATATATCTAGGGATAAACCTGATCGCAAAGTGAAATAAAAAACTGAAACACGATAGTCACAGGTAAAAAATCTCTTCAAAATGACAACTGACGTTTCTGATACTTTTTCAACCATTTCTACTGTTTTGATTATTTTTTAAAATATTTCATGATTTTAAAAGATTAGTAAAGTAATTTATTTTCGAAAATTTGTATCAAAAGTTAAAATCAATAAAAACTCTAGCA
>NNCF01126702.1:1123378-1138844 GCA_002313205.1 Laupala kohalensis | reverse complement strand
ATTTCAGTTCAATTACTAAATTTTACAAGTATTTTTATATTCACAGTCGCCATATTCGATCCGTGTTCTTGGAATTTTAAAAGTCTGATAACGTATTCGTAATCAGCGCCCCCCAAAACTCCTAGGTACCAAAATTTAGATCGATTAAATAACTTTTGGACATATTTTTGACATGGCTCCACGGTGCGAACGTCACTTTCCCGCCATCACTCCACAGATATACAACGTGCTACATTTAAATCACTTTTGAACGACCAACCAAATATTATAAGATAGTATGGTCATGGGAAAACTACTTTCATCATATTTTGTTTATGAGTGAAGTTTTTTCATCAACACTCACAAGGTTATAAAAATGAGTTTGGACTTTGACTTCTAAAATGATTCGCGTTTGTAAATTTGGTTATGTGAAACTTTCTCGTTTAAGAAATTCGGAGATATTAGTCAAACAACTTAAAACTCTTAACCTTCAATTTTCGTATATACTTCGTCTAGTATTGTTACCACTATCATCGCCTACAACTTCACATCTGAACCGATATTAATTTTAACCATTAAATTGTGGAACATTCGATTCAACTGGAGCTAATGTATAAGTAGCTAATATTCGTTCATTAAAGAATAATCAAAAAACTTAAAGTATATAAGAGAGCAACAATTTGTATAAAGTGTAACGAAAAAGTTTGAAACCATTTCAAAAGTACGTGAAAGGACATTAAAAAACTGGGCATTTCTATTCTGCTTGTAGACTTCGGAATTAAATTTCAAAACAAATTAGATATTTAATTTTCTTTTTTGTTGTAGGTGGAATTAACATTGGTTAAGTAATTATGTGGATTTTGTTACTTAACGTTCAAAATCGACATGAATGGGGAATGTAGAGTTCATAAGCTTTAGTTTAATATCGAAAATCATAGATGAAAGGAATAAACATTTCATTTCATATTTGATCTACGCAAATATGACCACGTATCAGAATATTATTTAAAAACGGAAATATTCCCTATTAAATTACGACGTATTCTCCATAGCCTCATCATGTTGTTCAAGATTCTAAATAATAAACATTTAACTCAACTTGCTGTAATCTTTCAATATTTAAAACAAGATACTACTAGAAAGGATGAACTTCTCGTGGTACGACGACACAGAACGGCCATATTCAACAAGTCGTTTACAATACGTGCAATCCGTGATTGGAATAAACTACCACCTGACGTGAGGCATTCGTATGTTGTCCATATATTCAAAAGAAAATTAACCTCTTGGTTGCGCCAACATCCTCCATAGTATGAAATAAATACCTAGGCACTTTTACTAATACCTTACTTATTATTATTCTTAATGTATTCGATTACCATATTTTCCTTCTCTTGCAAACGCTACATCTATTTCCAACTGCCCTTTCTTCTATCTCTTTATTCTTAAAAGTATCTTCTCCCCGTATTACTTCTATTACTCCCTCTCCCCTTCTACTTCTACCCCTCCCATTATACGTTGTTGTATTTTTTCAAATGTAAGATATTGCATAATAAAATGTCCTGTAATTTGTAATTAATTTTTTATGTAATTTAAGATGTAACCCATAGTATAATGTCTCTACGAGTAATTTTATTCTGTGTAAAATGAAATATATCCTAACTATTCATATTTTTGTATTTGTATTTTTTTATATTTTTGTAATATTTCACTTAATTTTGGTACACTCGTTATGTAATGTTATCTTCATTTTTTCTGCAAAACTTTTTTTTCCCTTTCTAATGAGATTCTTTTCTAACAGGTACTACATTTAATAAATTTTTTGTCAAAAACAGTACCAACTGCGTATGACCACGTGGAGGACAATAAATTAATTTACTCTCCGGAAGCAAGCAAGGGACCATCCCATCAATTCCGATCAAGGGCCCTAAGGAGGCGGATTCAAAAATTTCAGCAAAAGTTCCTAGATAAGATAAAAAGTTAGCTGCGAGTTATAATACATATATAATGTCAATAAGTTTGTATAAATCAATGTTCTCTTATATTATCTTATAAATTATTTATGTTCAGCCATAAACCGTCATCCTGATTGGGGTTTTCGCTGGGTTTCCCTCAATCGCTTAAGGTTCAATACCGGGATGGTCCTTAGCTTGTTTTCCCAGTAGTAGATATAGTAAATACCGTCCCATTCAAACTAATTTTGTAATGATATTGTAAATATTGATAAAGTGGTTAGGCGGGAAGAGCAGACCTCGGTTTTAGCCTCGCCACTAATAAAGTCAATTATTTATTTATTTTAAACATAAATCGGTTCATATCGTAGGGACGGAAACTTTATTTTCAATTAGATATTGCTATTTAGTAAAATGAATGTTAGATTATCATGTGAATTTATTGACCGGATGACTGATTAACACTCGGAAAATTTGAATGGGATTCACATCTACTTTATTTTATCTTTTATTTTATTTTCTTGAGTAATCAATGAGTATGGGTTGGTGTTCGCTCATGTCACGGGGGGGAGGTGTTTACGAGTTTCCCAACAATTGACACAGCAAATCAATCAATCTTCCTTACATCAAGGCGACTCCAGACATTCGTCATTTGGCGAATCCACAATGGCGAGCATCGCTCCCCGATGACTGCCATTACTTGGCTTTCTTTGATGTGCCCAAAAGATCGACTCGCTGCCGGTAGGGCGAGTATTCAAGATGTGGCAAAGAGCAAGCAACCAATCCACACTATTCGCTATTCTATGAGCGGTCGCTTGAGATACACCGAATGCCGAATGTTTGGAACCGCCTGTACATCGCATCTATTCACTGACCTTCCTGTCCAGTCGCAGTCATTGTCCAGACGATTGACCTCATCTTCATCTTCCCCTGGTGGCATTCGCGGGGTGGCGCCACATGCCGCCAGGAGCAGCAGCAGCAAAGCCGTAGTCACAGGCGCCATCGCACGCGTCAACTCACACCCACATGCCTTCGTCTGTCCACATGCACCTCCGTCGTCAGCGCCGCGCCTGTGTCGATTCCTACCCGTCGACGCTTATCGGGCGCGTGCTCTTCTCTCGACGGTGTTCCACTCCCTTGTCAACACGGGCGGTGTCCCTTGAGACAGCCGTTATCTGTCCACTAATTGCTCCGCTTCCTCAAAGAAGTGCCTCGGGCACGAGTCCTCTGCGACACTGGTAAAGTACTTCTCTTGCTTAAATAAATCAATGTCACAACACACGCGACAAGACGACGATAATTATCCTTTTTTAATTTCTAAACGTATCTAAGTTACTACACGATTGAATTATTGAAATGTTTTTTTTTTGGAAGTGAAGGTTGCCACGTGTCAATTGTTTTCCATAAATTAATGTTAAAAGGAACCTGACAGTTGGAGTTTTCAAATTTCAAAATGATTCCATTTGAAACTGTCAATACAACAAGTCGTAACCTACCTTGAACTTCCCTCATTACCGTGAAAGCATTATGCGAAAAATCATAGTACGCACTTTCAAGTTATTACCCGGTCCCACTCGCAAGAAACAAACAAACCAAGAAGAAAACAACTGCATTCGGCGACCGAGCGCGTCTCCCAACACACAAACATCAACACACGTGCGTGCGCCGGTTCGCCACGTGACTGTCAATCCGTCGCAGTTGGCAACGCTCCGATGCGTCGAGCAGGAGTTCGAACACGAGTCTCTCGAGAGCGCGAGACAACTACTGCCGGCATGCGCTGTGTCCTGCCTGCACCACACCACCGCCTTGCCGCTTTGCTCGCGCTGTTGCAGTCGAAGTCACCACCGCCGCCGCCACACTCCCTCGTGCTCAGCGCGCGCTGCCACCGCCACCGTCGTCGTCTCGCCAAGCTCCGCCTCCCCACCACCGCCTCCATCGCCCGCCGCCGCAGCGGCGACCGGCCGGTCGGTCGGTCGGTGGCTCGGACGTGGTGGCGAGCGCGTGCATGGAGTGGGGGGTCAAGTGGCAATCCGACGCCCAACGAACGACTGCGTGGCCGCATAATGCACCGGCGATGAAGCGAAACGCTGCGCTGCGCGTCAGATTAAGAAGCTTTCTTTGCATTTAGACTTCAGACTCAAACGTGCACCAGAGACATAATTGCGTTTGGAATAGAATAAAAGGGCCTTGAACATCATAAAATTATTTATGTGCTTTTAAGAACTTTCATTTCATTGCGAAAAAACTACCTGATTTTTGTGTGAAGTATTCTTTGACATTCGCATGTCCTTGTTAATGTAATACAATGGGGGTCATTCAAGTACGTAAACCTGAAAATTTTTCATACCACCCAACCCCATGTTAAAAAGCAAAAGAATTTTAGCATATGTCTTAAGCTTACAATTTTTTGATCACTCGTTTCCTGTTTCTCCAAATCTCATGAACTTCCGCGAGTTTTTTTTCTTCTTGTGTGCAATATTTTGTAAACGCATTACAAAATTCAAATACAATCTTCCTTTATAAAGGTTCGAATTTTTCATTATTGTCATATTTCGTTCATTACTCTTGAACAATTAACGTGATCTTATTATAATTTGTATTACTGCAGTACATAGTATACCACCGTCACGGAAGACAGTGGGCAATAATAAATTTTATTTTCAAAGCATTCTGCTTTGAATTGTATTATTTTGTTGCTTTGTAAGTTTTCCAACATTTAATAACAATTTTAAAACTTTTAATTCGTAAATTTATCTTTTTCAGTTTTAAATGTTAACTCGCTTACTCTTTTCAATTATGATGTTAACGGATAACTCGTTTTCGAAAAATGATCCGAGATGTTTAGATTTAAAAGATGTATGATCGCTTTTTATATAGTTGTCCTATCTCTAAACCGGCAGTAATTGTGTGACGGGACATCTGTGACGCGACAGCGAGCTAAACTTTGCCCGGGCGGTCCCGAGTTAGCTTTTCCACGGGTATGGTATGGTAAGTTTGCTTCACGCGATGCATTTTATGCTCCCATATAGCATGCAATGTCCTTAAATGTCTGTGATTCAGACAACTGTGATGTTTGTCCTGGTGTGTGGGCTTCACACGATGCATTTTACCGCGACAGTTTTGATGTTTAATTGTCAGCGTATTGACAGTTCGGGAAAATGGTGGTGGTTAACAGTGGAGTGTTCTACGTTCTACGCACGTTTCTTGATGAGCTGCAATATAAACTAAAATGTGAATTAATTGTACTTGTAATATTTTTTTAAATTGATTTTATTTATCGATTCCTTCTCTTCGCCAATAATTTGTTATCATTGATAGTTGCTCTAATTGAGGTTACTCGCCTGTACCACTCAAAATGTTTCCACGGCAAATAATTGATAAAAACTTAACACGTGGTTCCGTTTTGCAATGTATTATAAATTAAATATATTAACTGATAAATCTTTGCTGACTGAAAACCCTTGCTAATGTGTTTTCTTTTCTGAACGTACGTTTGTTAAATTAAGTAGCTTTGAATGAAATTTATGAGTGCATTAGTTGGGAAACCGAAGATTCTTTTTTTCATTGTTGGTGATGTGCTGACGTCCATGAGTAATTGAATCATCCACGAATATTTGTTTCAAATAAATGGTATTTAATTTCATTTGGCTGTAATAAAAAGGTAATTTATCAGTGCTAGTCCAAATCGAACGATGGACCATTAGTTGTTATCGTCGCTGGACGAGACTCAAGGTTTCTTTGGTTGAGACTCCAATTTAGCATGCAAAACTGCACCAAAAATAGGACATGTGCTATTTCCTAAATCTTTCACGCCAGAATACAGGGTACACTGCAATGACATCATTTTCTGCCCTTCGAGACTTGTCGGCTGACTTCATAGTACTTTTTGTACAATTTCGGAGAAAGCATTCTAAGAAGCGAGCTTCACTACACGTCATTCTTCCTTTTATCAACCTGTTGAGGGTATTCCAGTTTTGCGGGTGTCGACACTACCTTATGTGTCATTACCTTGCAGCTCCTTTAGCGATATGCAGCACTTTCAGGTGATTGGCAGCGAATCGCCGCTGTGAAAGATTAGTCGACTTGTATGTCGTCTGTCGATACATTTCAAACTGCAGGAATTTTCTACTGAAATTATCTTGAGAACAGTTGAAAACATACGCATTTATAAAAATTTAAAACCATTTCCAAGGAAATTATATATTTTTTCGGATTAATACGTTTTCTACAACGGATATAAGTCAATCACTGCACCGAAAGTAATTAATTGATAGATATGACGGACACCGGTCTTTGTCTCTAGCCCTTAGTCGCAAAGAGGTTGCGTGAAAATAGTTTTGATGTGATTTTCTTCCGAACATCGATTGGGGTCAGCACATTTCAACTCACGCACGATTCAACTTACTCATGATTCAACTTTTCTACCTGCGTGGCGGAGGGTCAAGCTGTGGTGATGTGGGTGGTAGTCCGCAGGGTTGCACAAAGAAAAAGTTTACTCACTACCGTCGCCGTTAACGTGTGGCCCTTCCAAAGAAATATGAGAGTTATTTCACCAGACGTGCAACACCATAATTATATTTCCTTCACCGTAGTAACAGTTAATCTACGAAAATAAATATATTTACAAATATACACGGTATATCGCTAAATATCCAATTAAAAATATATTTTAAAATATTTTGATTTTTCTTTAGTAAGAAACCTTCATTCTTCCTTGATTCAAAAACATTTTAAACGTGAAAATAATTGTTCTAACTATTAACTTATTTCTGGATTTGGATATTCCAAATACCATTTTCTGCAACATAAAATGGTGCCAAACCAGAAGACATTCGTCCACCACCAGTTAAAAATACAAATTCCATAACATCCCCGCCTTTTGGAAATTTCGAAAAATTTGTTGTTTTTTACCTACAGTCTGCTATACAAGAGCAACAACCCGTCAAGAAGTTCATGGCTCTATTACTTATTCTCTGTGTTGATGGATAAGCAAGTCAATTGATAAGTCACAACGGCATAGTATGTACAGAAATTACGAAAATCTAAAATCAAAAGACATCCTCAAATTCTTATTTTTTAAATTATTTTATCTCAAAACCAATTAAGTCCTTCCAGAATAAAAACAAAATGACGTAATAAATCCGTCTTCATCCATTTCATAATTAAACCAAAATTAAATAGTTCAAATGTTACACATACTCAAAAAACAATAAAAACTTTTTGAAAAACAATATGAAAGAGCAAGTAAAAACAAAACATAAGGGAAAGTTTGTTAGATTTATATTATGATTTTCACCACTTTAAGAAAATAAAATCTTCAAATCCATTCCCTTTTCTGCGCAAAATTACTACAGATTTAGACAAATGTTTCAAAAATAACAAAGAAAGATCAAGAAAGGAACTCTCTCACAACATAAGTGTATCAACACCTAAAACCACGTGAACAAAATGTGGTAAATTAATTTACATGTAAATATTATAATGTAGAATTGACTCGTCAGAAAGGTAAGAAATTCTGTATTCGAAGGAATGTTAGAAAAAAATTACTGTTCAAGGGAGTATAACTGTTCATTGGCTACTAGCTGTTATTCGCTGAGTCCATTTAAATTAATCTTAACAGTATTCATTGCATTTCTTTTAGTGAATAGTAAGTGAGGTCCGAGAGTGCCATACTTGCGAGCAACCACTGTGTAACATCCACGAAGATATAATGTTGGATACCAGTGGCGTGGGTACGTGAGATGTTTATAATTCCGGCAGTTGCGTAAATTAATGATTCATGTAACCATATTGCTACTGAAGACGAAAGCTTGTGGACAAGGGTTTTCTTGAAGTTGCTGTGAATAAAATATGTTTCTCTCATTCAAACTACACTTCAGCAAATTTTTTGCATTCCATTTGTTAAATTCCTTCTGCGTGAGTGATTGAACAAGTAGAAATGTTTTGTTTCTTTACTTGCTCATTCATCAACACAGAGAATAAGTAATAGAGCCACGAACTAAATTATTGACGGGTTGTTGCTCTAGTATAGCAGAATATAGGTAAAAAACAACAAATTTTTCGAAATTTCCAAAAGGCGAGGATTGTTATGGAATTTATTTTTTTCAACTGGTGGTGGACGATTGTCTGCTGGTTTGATTTTTCTTGGCACCATTTTATGTTGCAGAAAATGGTATTTGAAATATCCAAGGTCAGAAATAAGTTAATAGTAAGAACAATTATTTTCAGGTTCACAATTATTTTTGATTCAAGGAATAATGAATGCTTTTTCTAAAGAAAAAGAAAAATATTTAAAATATATTTATGTTCATAGACTAACTTTCACCAAGGAAATATAAATATGGTGTAGCACGTATGGTGAAATAACTCGTATACTTCTTCATATTAAATTTAGGAGGGGCCATACGTTGACGGCGACGGTAGTCTGTAAACTTTTTCTGGGTGTCCAACCCTGCAGACTACCACCCATATCACCACAGCTTGACCCTCCACCGCGCAGGTAGAAAAGTTGAATCGTGCGGGAGTTGAAATGTGCGCAACTCACATCGAGTTTATTCAAATTTGAGCATTCATCAGGTGCGACAAATTGTTCTGTTACTCTGTTAATATTTGTTGCAACTATTTGTTACACCTGATGAAGGTTCAAATCTATTTCATTCGCCAGTCCCCACTCCTGAGGTTTTGAAAAACTGAAGTATGCACAATTTTGTACAAAATGTAAGTTTTGCGGTACAAAATTGTACCAAATTCATAGATTCGATTTCCATCACTTTTTTCAGATTTTTTTAAAGGGCGGGCTGGCGAAATTTTGCTTATAATTTATTTGTTTATAACATTTTCATAAATTCGATCAGTACAAAGTTTTACAATGTTTCCTGTATCGCATGGCATTTTCTGGTTCCCTCTATCGTGAAAGTGGGAGCTAACGACAATTCCACCACTCCTTAAATTTGAAATTTTAATAAAGTTTTTCTATGAGGGGTACAAAAGTTTCTGTATGAGTTAAAGGTGGTTCAAAATTATGTATACTTCAGTTTCTCAAAAACTCGTAAGTAATGGCTGGCAACATTGACGTATCAAAACTACATTCGAAACGTTATTGTAACATCACACCACAAGCCCTTATGCGGTGTGAGTATTTTTTGGTAGGAGCGGGATCCACATAAATACCACAATTCCTATGGTAGTTTACGTCGCTGC
The DNA here is from genome assembly GCA_002313205.1 of Laupala kohalensis. Classification (NCBI taxonomy): domain Eukaryota; kingdom Metazoa; phylum Arthropoda; class Insecta; order Orthoptera; family Trigonidiidae; genus Laupala; species Laupala kohalensis. The sequence goes on along the minus strand of NNCF01126702.1, from coordinate 1,129,713 downwards.
CACCAGCCTAGTTTCCCAGGCAATCAAACACACGTGTAATAACAATAAATAATGATTTAATACAAATTAAACAGTAATCTGAATTTACAAATGGAGACAAACTCCCAAAATCATTAATACATTTAATAATCTGTTATTACACAAGTAATGCTATCGGAAAGCATTAATTACACTTGGATAAATTCAGTTGAAGACAACTAAATAGTAAAACCTTCAGGTTATATGAACCTTCAAAATTATAAGTTGTTTTCCCCAACAACTAACTGATACAAGTTACGACACTCGCAACTAGTAATGACTTCACTAAGACTACCGCAGCAGCCTAACGAACATCTGGTCTCCCGGACCTAGACTAGCCCAGTCACATCTCAGTGCAGGCGAACTCTACTCCCACGTAAAAGTCTCTGAGGATCTTCACTCCTCCCAATATATACAGTAGAAGAAATGACGTGGTCAGCAAATAACCATGCCTTCGCCACCACCGTGCAAGTTCTCTTTTTGGTTCACCCCTTCGGCTTCTAGGAACGCAGAGACTGCGCCGTGAAGACGAACCGCCATGGGCGTTACCTAGGCGCTCGCAAGCACCTTTTTCAGAGTATCTCATTGTTCTACATCCGGCGACGTACTTCACTCACATCCGTCTTAAAATTCTGCTTTTCTGAGGTACACCGAAATTCCAGTGTATCTCGCCTGGGTCAACGTCGCAGGCCGCCTTCTCCGAAAACTATTGTACCATTCTTAGAAGTGAAAGGTATATGTTCAAACAATACCTCAATAACTGAAGAGGCTTAGGGTGGGTCCCAAGTTCGTCGCTCTTCCGTCTTAGCGCCGACCGGCCACTTGCTGTAAACGTCTTAACAGCATCCGGCTTGTGAAATGCAAAGAAATATTAATATTTCACAAATTGATAGAATGTCTTGGCGCCGTGTTATAGTTATGTTGGAAGAAATTCACAATAAATATTCTTTCGACCAGAGAATGTCGTATGATATATTTTACTTATCTTTTTGAATAAGTTCAAAATTTCTGTACCCTGTTAAAATTTCTTTCATTTGCTTTATTCCAATGGTGATATGTTACACCAGATATAATTTTTTTACGTTTTCTACCTTTTTTCTTGTTGTGTACTACCATGCTTACCAACCTTCAATAAATTTCCTGATCGACATGTTCCCCGTTGACTTAACATTTTAAAACTTTGATCTCTTAATATAATTTTGCATTTGCTTTTTAATATCCATCTGAATACGATCTCATGATATGGTAATATTCATAGCACTCTGTGAATAGTTTCTGTAGATTACTACGAATCCTGCACTCTGTTCACAAAACATTGTGCTAATGCGTCTCGTCCTAGCGACCCCTCACCCACAAATAGTGCAACGAATCGCCACATTCATCCCCGCAGACGTCCCATTCAATTCTCACCTTCCACGTTCCTCGAGAAGGCAGAGGGCGTTGGCCGTTGGTACTGCTGCCACTTCGAGAAGCGTGTCTAGCTGCGCGGGAAATAAATTAAGATGGTCCAGCTAAGCTCCACCCACGCTTCCTCCTCTTCCTTTTGGGAGAGAAGGCACCACACAGCGACTTCCCTACCTGTATCCCTGAGTCACTCTCAAGTGTGTGACTACTGGACTCCGGATGACTGAATTTTCACTTCACAGTCCAAGGGTTAAATGTCGAAGAAATAACGCTTCGTCACTTTTCTGTTTGGAGTAAGGGCACGAATACCATTATACATATTAAAATAGTGTATATGTTGTGTTATATCAACCGTGTTCAAGGATTTCATCCCCTTGATGATTTAGAGTGGGAAAGTAGAGGAAATCTAATACACCGCTATTAATTTTATGAATATTGTTAATTTGAATTAAAAACTTTATTATATTTATTATTTATTTAATAGATAAAATAAGACCAAGGAAACTGAACATATATGTATTTTTGTGTCCTTTCTACGACAATTGTCATATTTGCAGGAGGAAAATATGGTAATGATTGTGTACTCATATCTCCGCTTCACGTACGTTTTAGAACCATGAATTTAGATAATTTTTGTTCAAATTTTTGGAGTTCAATTTCTTGAACAAGTTTCATCTTGGAAGAGAAGAAAGGATGAAACAATTTTGTTTCAGATTATGCTAAAATATGTGATGTTTTGAAGAATTGTTTATCTTAGACGTCATGGAGAAGAAGTACACGTGTTTCATTATTTGAGGTTATGTGATTAATACTATCGATTAATGGTTCTACAGTAATCGAGAAATGCACTAAGCGAATACTTTTCAAAATAACTTTAATCTGTACCAATAAAAGTGAATTATTTGGTATGTCTGTGGTATGAAAATCGAAAAAGTAAGCGATGAAATCACTTGTAGTTTCAAAGGACACTTCTTAGGGATTATTGCAACTAAAATGAAAAGTATGGTTAATATAATTAAAATGTCTGATTACCCTACTATGAAACTATCGAAAATTGAGTATAATTGAGCTTTAGCTTGAGCTGGTTAAATTTATTTGATACAAATTTTTCTATATTTTTTTTACTTCATGAATGAAGAAATGAACTCTCATGATGTTATACAAAAATGATTTCTTTCTTTGCTATTTTTATTAAGTAATTTTTTTAGCGTGTCTCTACTGCTGTTAGTTTCTTGGAAGGAAAAATCAATACGAACCTATAGTTTTAGTTTTAAATACTGATTTTTTTGCAATGAACAAAGTCCGTTTATATATTAATAAATAAATACATCAATAAATAAAAAATATGAACTACAAAGGTAGAAAAACAATTAAAATTGACTGCTAAAAAGTAGATGTGAATCTTCACTTGCGTGACTTGAATATGAGGTCTACTAATGTGTTCGCCAGAGTTCAATACGTAAGGTGGACATCCACTGAATGAATATTCTAAGTGACCAAATCGTAAAAGCAATATTATATGAAGGCTAGTGAAGAACGTTGTTTTTAATTTCATAATCTAAAAGTGAAACGAAAATAAAATAATTCAGGGGCGATTCGTTTATCAAGCTTCCAGCGTAAATTGTATTTTCCCTCTGTCTGGATTTTAAAATAATTCGTAATTACATACATACGAGTATACGCATACAATACTGAAAACCCAGTTATTGAATTTTTGTAGTTTTTCTTCATGTTATTCTTCGCGAAAGTAGAGAAATATGGAAACATATTAATTTAGAACGCCGCGTAAATTGAACTGAAAAAGTTCATTATAAATTATTGATACGTCACAACCCTGGTAGCAAACGCTAACATAATTTCTGGAGATGCCCATATATATACTGCCGAAATAACGTTAATTTGTCATTATTGGCGCGATTAAGTAATTTGAATGTAGGATTATTCCCATATATAATTTTGATTTTATCACTTTATTACTTCATTCATCTAGGAACATTCACACATAATTCCTTTGTGTTCTATGAGCTATAAAGTCACTGTCAAAATATAGAAACTCTATGAATAATATCGTTTGTTTAACCGCTATCCTTCGTTCCATAGTGTAGCCACTTCGTATATTTTCGATGTGTTTCGAAAGATTTCGCGCATTCTAGACGACTGGAGTTTGAAAATAAGTATTCAGAGTGTAATGCAAGTTTCATTTAAGTGCATATAAGTGGGGTTTGTCATAAAACGATTAATATGTAAGGTTATACAAGTTACGTTGTGGACAAGTGAACATTAGCTATTTTCGATGTGTTGGAAATATTCACAGCGACCTTGTGTTACATAATGATTACAAGATATTACACATTAGTATTATGTACATGTAGCAAAGTTACATTTAATAGTGTGATTTTCAAATATACAGTATTAGTCTAGTTTCTGGATTCCTATGGATACTGTGTGACTCAAGTTTTGATGAAGTGGTGTCCGTTAATATTTTTATTTAAATTTTTTACTACATACTCGTAGTGTTCTGAATAACTGGATATGTGAAGTGATTGGAAAGAATTTGCTTTATTAGGTTATTTGTGCTGTATGTGTGATAAGTCATTGACAACTTGATACTTAATGAAGATTGTGGATTGTTGATTTAGCTACAAAATAGTTAAAATGTGTTCGTTGTAGATTAATTTTGATATGGTGTTCTGTACGCTCTGTTTCTTTGGTTACATGCGTGTGACAAAAGTTTTTATTGTTGTTTGCGTTCCCCTCTGTGACGATTTGTAGTAACTGGTTGTCGACAACTTAACTTCTTTGACTTTCTCTGGATAATACCTTCATTCTTTGAACAAAAGAAATTTGTGGTGATACAGGTGATAGGAAATTGAAAAGTTTTGTCATTTAGGTTTACACAATTCAATTGTTTTTGTGTCTGAATTGAAGTAAGACTATATGAATAACATGTTTCAAAAATTGTTTTTAAAAATTGATCATCATAGAGTTGAAATTTTAGGTGGTTACTTCTTTGTTTTGTGGTTTGAAACTTTTCTTTGAATAGTGATAATGTATGAACAGATAAATTAGTTATTACTAAAATTCATTTAGACATCTACTCAGTGTTATATATGATTTGAAGCAACATTTTATATTGTGTCGTCATAAAATCTGCCGCCCAAAGCGTGAATCACATGTAAAAATTCTGACTCGAGGGAGCTCCGACAAGCACAGGTTATACAACTGCTTTCGATCTGGTTAAATGCAGCAACATGATTCACAAAATTCGACAGTATCTAAAAGGTGATATGTATGAAAAAATCAATGATATTGATTTTATTGAATATCACCAAATTCTAAATGTTGACGATATTTTTTCGTTTTGCAGAGAGAAATTAATGCTATAAGAGCTCAAGACAAAAAATCTGTCGGGACTAAATCCTTTGGTTTATTAATAACAGCGTGTGTCGGCTATGGTGTAACCTACCTCAGGACTTTTTTTACAGTTTTCTTCTTCATATTATGTCTTCATCACAACTTTGTACATGATGAAACTATTAAGAAACAGTTGTAAAAGGAATAACAATATGGAAACATTAAAAACATTATTGCTTCAAATGATCTGAGACCGTGCAACAGCGATGATGTGTTTTAATTTTCTCAGAAGTAATTGCATTAATGGATTGACAATGTGTGCATGGGGCATTAATACAGGTAGAATATATTCAAAATCTTTATCTGACAATGGTTTATGTAGACCATTTCTCGGCCAATATATTTTAATGCACCTTAGGTACAACATCTTGAATATTGTAAAATTTTAGAAGTTTAATTGATGTCCATTCAGGTGTTGAATAAGTTCCATACCGGACGAGGTATACGTGGTACACTCTGATTTCATTGTTTTATCCTTGAATTGAATACATGTATTTTATTAAATAAGAATTTACCTTCCAGAACTTCATTATCATTGAATTTCAGTATGGTGTGAACACATGTGTTCATGTGTGGACACACATGTAAATTTACAAACATATTTGCGTTAAATTATAAACATATTGACATTATATATGTATTATAACTCGCAGCTAACTTTTTATCTTATCTAGGAACTTTTGCTGAAATTTTTGAATCCGCCTCTGCCTTAGGGCCCTTGATCGGAATTGATGGGATGGTCCCTTGCTTGCTTCCGGAGAGTAAATTAGTTTATTGTCCTCCACGTGGTCATACGCAGTTTGTACTGTTTTTGACAATAAATTTATTATTATTATACAAATCACAAAATAAGAACTACTGGATACTGTTCTATCCATCGTATACCAGTAATTTGACTTGACTAGTGATAACTTGCCTGTTTGCAATCAACAAAGCTTTATGCATGTCAAACAAATTTATGTCTTTACCAAATATGGAGGAGAAGCTTACAAATTTAGACTCACCAGATTAGCTCATAAGACACCATAATCAGATTTTAACTCACTACTTCCGAGAACCTACTCGTGGAGGAGTGTTTGCAACGTCAACAGCCAGGTGAAAATTGCGACGGACCGGGACTCGAACCCAACACCTCTTCCTATGGCCGCAGGTGTGCTATCCGCTGCACCACCCGCCTCGACTTCCCATTACCGTACGCAACTCTCACCTGGTCTGATCCGGTGAACCTGGGTCTCATACCCACATTCAAGGGATAAGTGACCACAGGCGGCTCCAAGGCTTGTGTACGAGAGATGAATTTGTTTTCAAATGTAGCGGGTTATCAAATATGATTAACCAACCCAACACGATCTACATATTTGATTCATTTCACTTGATATATTACACTGTATCAAATGAATTAGCCTTTGTACTGGGTGAGACATCGAAATAGAGCATGCTTCGAATTATTGTTACAAATAGGTATTTTGCATTGAGCTGTATGTATGTTTGTATATATA
>NNCF01126702.1:1066586-1123076 GCA_002313205.1 Laupala kohalensis | reverse complement strand
CCCCCCAGGGGACTTACATCTAGTAAGTACGTGTTTGGCAAACACGTGACCCCGAGCTGAGTCTGGCATTACTTCTTCTTCTTCTTTTTTTAAATGATATATGTAATGTTTTGAGATATGTTGATATTTGAGTTTTGAGTTGTAATTCAGGAGGGTTTTTAGAGGGTATGGTTGCGTCATTCGGCGAGTCCCACACGCGGGGAGAGACATGTTGGCTCTCCTTAGTGCGTAACTGCATTTTCCCTACCTGTACAGAATTTTAGGGCTCTAATGACCTAGATGTCGACGAGCCGTAAAACCCCACAAAAAATCTAACATTGACTTAGTTGTACACACATGTTACCAAGATAAGTATTTCTAATCGTTTATTAATTCAACAGATCAGAACCCATGTTGCTATAGTTTCTATAAAAGTTTCGTATATTAATATGAATGAGGTAAATTTCTGTATAGTGAGATTATGTTCACATTCTTATTTTCATGTTGTTATTTTGTTACTAGCTAGTTGACTTAATGTTTTTGGCAAATGAATACATGGTTTTTATAAAATTCTTTCCTCGTGATTAGATGCTAAGAAAACAATTGTACTGATGTAAGTAAATATGTAACATGTTATTATGGGTTTACATAGTATTAATTTTTTATAATACTGCCTAGTCTTCTGTGTGGTGGAACATTGTTATGAATTGATTGTTTCCAGGTGTTAATCAAATGATAATTTTTTACCCATTTGATTTAACGATATTCCACTATTGGGATCAATCTTGTCCTAACTAATTTAACTGCTTTCTAACTTAGCATGAGTTGTTTTGAATTTATCACTTGTACATTTTGCCTTACTTTTCATACTTCCAACCCAATAGAAAGTTTTTTTTCTTTTAATTGTAGAACAATTCCACATGTTTATCATCTTGAATCGTGGTCACTGTTCGATGTATTCTTTTGTTCAATGATCTATTGGGATATAATTATTGTATATACAAGAAATTGCTGTTTAAAAAGTGATTAAGCAATATGGAACGTGACTAAGGGCTTCTCTCAACTATTAGCTATGAACAAAACAATATTTTTACAAAACGTACTTACTATATAAAAATTTATTTGTTCAAGATTCTTTAAAAGGCAGCAGGAAACGTTGTCCGACTTGCGGACCCTATTTTCTAATAAATTAATATTAGCCACGGACATGAGTTGAATTATTATTTAATGCAATAAAACCAATAATTTTTATTCACCAGTATGTGTCGTGTTAAGACAAAATTGTGAGGAACTTAGAATTTTTTTTTAAATTTCGTCCACAGGTTCTGCCATTATCATCTCAATATTACTACGTTCATCTCTAAGTGTTACTTAAAATTTGAGTTATTTCTTCACGAGAATTTCCAGTTAAGCATTATTATGGCATATAGATTTCGTGGTGGTGTTTTGTGTTTCTTCGTTTTTAACTAATTCACTGCAACGCGTTATCAGGTTCATGGTGACAGTGTAGTTTGTTATTTCAGTGTGAAGTATCGGGTGAGTGCTTATTAAACTTTTCTTAGACAATAAGAATGACCAGTACAAAGTTCACATGTGTTTCAGAGGCAATAACTATTGTTATTTTCTATTAGTATTATAACTCGCAGCTAACTTTTTTTCTTATCTAGGAACTTATGCTGAATTTTTTTGAATCCGCCTCTACCTTAGGGCCCTTGATCGGAATTGATGGGATGGTCCCTTGATTGCTTCCGGACAGTAAATTAGTTTATTGTCCTCCACGTGGTCATACACAGTTTGTACTGTTTTTTGACAATAAATTTATTATTATTATTGTTATTAGGTTATAAACTCCAGCTTCAAGTTTTGCTTTCATATCAATCTTGTTAAATTGAAATACTGGTGAATATTCAAAGCTTGTTGTTGACTACATTATTGCCCAATTCTCTGGTAATGTGTGTGAAATGTTTGAACGGGCTTATATGATTTGAAAGATGTTCGTTTTATGAAAATTCAGTTCATAAGTACAGGACCGTCCTATGAGAAAGTCTCTTTCATTTCCTGACTTCAGAATGATGATGCAGTCTGCAAACGAGCTCTCCTTGCAAGCTTCCTGTGCTGTCCCATTAACCTTCTCACATTCTTCCTCGGCTGACCCTATCCAGATGTCACAGAGCGCCTTCCGTACAGTTTGGAAATGTGTCAATGATAATTCCATAGTCAACAAGCGCGAGTGCTTCAAAGTGAAACATTTCATAGGGCAGGAAAAATTCATAATCTCAGGGCGAGTGCCACACACAGACATCTTTGCAACTCAACACTTTCTTATGCTATGAAGCAAATGTTTTTGGTTTAAATTTACCGTGATGAAGTCTGTTAAAACTTGTTAATAATTGTAAATAAATTGATTCCATTCATTATACAGACGCCGTATTTAGAAAAAGTACAAATTACTTCATAACGTTTTGAACTCAGGTACAGGTCATCATCAGATGTTACATTCTAGTAACAATCATAGTTTTAGCAAGGGATCTCTTACGATGGGTTCTATTGTATTTGATGAGTATGTTTAAAGATTTATGAACCATCGGTGAATTACAGAAAAAAAATTGAATGTTATCTGAGAAAAGCTGAAGTAATTTAGCGGTTTGTATGCATATACTTAATTGTATTGTAATGTAAAATGAAAGTTATGTAATTGGTGTATTACAATGATATGAAAATACAGTGCCTATCCTAAAAGTACTGTGCGTTATTCTTGTTCTGCAAGTGCAACAATTCAAAGTGAGTGATATTACATATATTGTATTGAGCTGCATGTGTATTGGAAATTAATATCTCTTTCCAGTCTTATGAGAATGTAATGTCACCATAACCTTTCAGTACAAAACTTTTCTGTAAAACAACTTCTTTTGAGTTAGTCTTGAAGCAAAATTATTGAGGTTACCTGCATGAACTCCCAACCCTATTTAAGCATATTTATCACATTGGGAGTACTGAGAACTACTTATTACGTTGGCAGTACTGTAAACTACCCATAATGCGGGGTAATTCGAGTAGCAGATTCTCAGGTTAAAACATATAACGGTTAATGCTAAAAAAACGTCATAATCGTTTTATTTACAGACTTGCGCAGGGCATTTACCTTGCTTAATTTATGGCCATCCAACATATTATATTTGGCATATATGCCAAGTAACTCTAATTTTTTATTTGTAGGGAAGTATACGTCGTATTAAAATATACGAAAGCAACTTTTGAACACTTGTAATATTTGAGATTTTGGACATTACTGATACTATTTTTTCTATTATTATTATTATTAAAATCATTTCTTCACGACTGTAGATGTTAGCGTCGGCCTTATTTGTTAGCCAGTCCAGATCGCAACCAGCTTCCTCAGGATCAGGTTTTTCAATTTAGTGCTTTTAAGGTACCTTCCGCAGGATTTTGAGCTGTTTCCAGTAATACAATTTCCTGCACTACACTGTCTTTAGTATTACCTGGGATCTTCACTAGGTTTTGTATTTAAATTTTTGTGACCTTTCCCAAAGCCCCGATGATAATGGGAATTACTTATGTTTTTACACCCCAGATTCTACTAATTTCAACCCTGACAGATGCCTGTGCTTCTAAATTTTTCTGCTTCTTTTGATACAACCTTCTGATCCGAATGTATGGATACATCAATCAACAAACATGTTTTCTTTTCCAGACCTCTTATGACAATACCAGGTTTATTCGCGTTGACTTCACTGTCAGTATGGATTTGTTCGTCATACTGAATAGTGCAGTATCCCATTGTCGTGAAAGGTGCCGGTTTGTGATGATACCATTTATTGCTTACTTCAGGATTTTTCAAAGCTTTATATATCTGTCAATGGAGGTAAGAGCAGAGGTTGTTATTGCGTTGAAGGTATTCATTCTTGGCCAGTATGGAACAGGACGAGACAATTTGATCAATTGTTTTAGGATCGTGCTGACATCTTTGGAAATTTTTAACACCATCTTGTCATAATGACGTGTACGTATAGCCTGACCTTGAGTAGCTATAATTTCTCTGGTTTCATCGTACCCTTTTTTAACCATAAGCGTGTCTTTTCCTGGTCCATTTGCTCTCGGTCCAATGCTTGGAGATACTCACAGTGAAGGAATTTACTTCGCAATTTCTCTTTAAGTTTGCTTTGCATAAGTAATTTGCTGTCGAATTGAAGAAGTGTGTCTCAGTCAGTAAATTACAAGGTTTTTTTCCAAATCATCAGAAACAAGATGATCAACTGTGCCTTACTCATTCTTTGTCTAGTTTTAATGATTTGTCTCATAAATAGGTCTTTCTTCTGTTTCAGTAGAAACTTTCCCATATTCACTGTCGCATTTTCATTGGTTGACTCAATTTGCCTGAGCCCTCTACCTCCATCCTTACGTAATACATAAAACATATCAATGTCAACTCTTCGATGAGTTATTTGGTGCATTGTGAGAAGTTGTTGTTATTATTATTATGACCTAAAATTATCATCGTACAGTGATCAAGTTTTCACGTAATTTCATGCATTTTATGAATATTTGTAAACAATACATTCAATACAATATTTTTAAAAAATTATAAAAATTATAAATAAATTTAATTTAATTGAAAATAATTTAATGAATGGGTCAAATTATCTTAAAATTTAACGAACAAGTTAAATTGTTCATCTAAATATAATGGATACTTTTTTCGATTAATCTAACGAAATAATCGAAAATTGTATGAATCTCGATCTATACCATACCATAAATCACATATCCATAGTGCATACATGATCAAATAAAATCGGAAGTTGAGTGATGCCTCAATCAGGAACTCATCAGGTCCTTCAATTTCTTCCGCGTCAATCTAACAAAACGGAGGAAGAAAAGAAATTACGATCACAATTTTTCATGTTACTAAAAAATTATGCAGTTTTATGATTTGTTTTTCAAGTGTAAAGCAGTTTTCCATAAATTTGATAAGGAATAGGAAGATATTTTATGGTGATATTTCGTATTGTGTAATATTCCCCCTCCCCCTGACTCCTTGCTACCATTCTAATCTCTATAAATCACCATCTGTTCCCGCTTCTCCGTGCATTTCAAGACCGTTCTACCTCCTTTGCTCATGGACACTCAGACACTGGATGGACAATGCGGGCAGAACGTGCGTCCGTGAGAGTGCTCTAGGAGCAATGAATACTTTTTTTCCTGTTGCGGCACTCGTCATAAGTGTGGGCGTCTTAAATTCCGGAACGATAGCGGTTTAAGATCTGTTCTTCAAACCGGAATTCGTCCGTTTCAACGAAGAGGTTTGACCTTCCGAGGAAAAAAGGTTTGGCGATAAGTGGAAACGCACGAAAAGAAGGGGAAATGTCTTCCTTTGACATTTTAACTTACCCTCAAAAACAGCGAGAAGTACGAAATTTGACGTGAGATATAGAATGTCATGAGAGTTTTACGGGTACTCAACTTTCGATGAAACCCACTATTGCTTGACGTATTTACTTAAATAAAAACATTTATGATATACGAAAATACGTAACAATCAAATATTTTTTTTAACTTTCGTTTAAAAAATGATATTTCGTTTAACCTCCGGGTGGGGGTGGATCAATGATATAATTTGGTACGCCACTAATAAAAATGTTTACACAACAGATATATGCATAAACAAAGGCGTAGTCACTTTTTTGACCGGGAGACAAGGTATTGAAGTACGAAGTGTTAAGTACATATAAGTTCTTATCTCCTCAAGAAATGAGGGAAATGTGAAAAAAATCCATAAGCAGTTTCTGGAGTTCATAGAGCTCGCCGGATATTACTCCATTGTACTTTATCATTTTCCAAATGCTTGGTAAGGGGCGATATCACGTAACATTCTATGTTTTCAATAAGGTATCTTTCAATAATATATGTTAGATTCACCGACCACCGAATGTGTTGATCAAATGTATGATTGGTCACTCAAGAGCATTGAATCGTATTCATGTGCATTCTCTTTTTTTTCATGTAGTACTTAAGATGAGAAAAAACCCTACCCACAACCTTACTAAGTCATTGTGGTTAAGAATCAATTAAACTACAAATGTTAATTAGACTATAAACATAGATGATAACTAAGTACATTCTATGTACCAAAAATTATTTTGCATATGCCATGTTACATCGAAATTGTACCTTCTCCAAATATGAGGTTCAAGAGGACAAACAATACCCAAATGTTGTTTTCAAAATGTTAAACACGAAATTGTTTTGATTTTCGGATCATCCGGACATTATGTTGACCAAAAATTTTACCCAAACAACATTGAGAATGGAGATTCACTCAACAGACTTTATACTACTATTATTAAAGTAATTGAATCTGAAAACATATGAACCATTTTCGTCATCCTTATGTCGAGAATGAATAAACAGTACAATAACATTAATATTAAAATGTTAATATTTCCATCTTGAATTAAAATGCCTTTCTAATTTTTTAAAAAGATTTCTTTAAAACGTCTATGAAGTCTATATTTCGTCTATGAACGAAATTATGTTTCTCAAACTACACGTATCAAGTAGATGGTATCTGAGTTCTTAAAGATGAATAAGGATATACCTGAAAATCCGAGTGGAAAAAATATGAAATGATAGTGGTCAGGAAGTACTGGAAGATGAATAGGGTTGGTATTTCACAGGCAGGACGGAAATAGTGTAGCTATTCTATATAAGGCCGATGGCGGGTACAGCCTCCTCACCTGCCCTATATTGGATCGGTATATCAATCATTATTTTAATAGCTAAAAATAGAGGAAATTACTGAAATACCATAATATATTTGTCTTAATTTGTATGTGCATCAGACAGTTCACTTGTAGTGAACCAATTGCTCAATACGTTTTTTTTCAATCCCAGTGAGTGATGCGTTGGTCAAAAGTATTTTCATGAATAATTTGTGAACCACTGAGAGATAGTTTAAGTGCGTCAAAACCGAAGAGTAATAATTTTTTTGTACCGAGTACTGAGTGATTTTCTTGCTGAGTAATTGTTATCCTGCCGTGAGAATTACCAATCCCTTTTAATATGTTCCAAATTCTGTGAGTAGTAGGCCCTAACTGAGTACACAGGGGAAAGCTGTTATTTTGTATTTCCAAGTTGACAACTCTAATGATCTACAGACACAATTGAATTATGTATTGTATACATTGGAGAAAAAGTATAATTAGAAAACTTTTATTTTATACCAACAATGTAATTTTAATCATGGTTATAATTAACTTTCCAATCGGAAAAACAATTCTTCAGCTTCTTCTTTATCTTCTGGTCGATTTTTCGATTTGCCTTACGTGATATATTGGGATGCAGGATTTGGAAACATCTCGTATTTTGAGATTTATTAATCATTTTCGCAAATGTGCCATTACGTACTTGTGACCCTCACATAATTACGGGAAGGGGGAAGGAGAATGGGCCCCCCTACCGCGATCTGGAGTGTTTTGAAAATCTCATCGTAGTTGGAAAAATAAAACATTTATTTGACAAAAAGAACAAAAGTACTGTTATTAAAATTCATGTCAGTTTCTTTTCATGCACACAGTTTCATTTATTTCGGAAATTCATGAATCCACTTGAAGTTTTCCCTTAAATTTTGATTTCTTCGTAATAAAAAAAAAACAAAAAAAAAGCAATTCGATGGTGATATTGATAGAGCAACTTGGTTTGGACCGTATCCGTTTGACCTGTGATGAAACTCTCAAAATGTAAAGGTACAACAAGACAATGAAATACTGTAAATTAAGAATTCCCAACCATCCCTCTCCCACGTACAAATATCACATGGAGCTGTCTCGGAACCCAAGTGTTTGGAACAAGTTGGAATAAATTTAGAAGACACCTAACTGTTTGAAAGAGGACATAACTTCTCTTAGGTGCTCGAACTAGGCTCGTGTTCCGTGTACGGCCATCAATGAGCCACGTGGGCGAGACACTTTCGTCCTGCAGCTGTGGTCATATTTTTTGTTTCGTTACCACAAGCCACTAGCCAACGGAACATATCGCAATACTTAACTCCCACTGTTTGTGCTAGATCTTTCTTTCCTCCTCCTAGTAGTTTCAGACTGTCATCCCAGATTTAAATGTTTAGGAGCCATTTGTCTTTACGAGTTAGATTCGGAGATAACAACCAAACAACTCAATAATCTCAAATTCACAACTACTACTTGTTTACAAAATTCTTCAGACCATGTATGGTGATTGGCAGTGGCGGTGATGGGGAATCAAAAGTGAGTGGGGGGTAAAAAAAATACGAATAAATTTCACAGTATCCATCCGTCTAGTACCTCACTAATCTCCAAGATTGATTTGCCACTCAGATTCTGATAGCGCGTTTGACTGCACGTGTGTCCTGTCTCGGGTTGCGCTAGCCGTGATAGTGCGCAGGGCAATTATGATACGTTTTTAAAACAGCTTCAATTTCACCCCAGACCCAATCAAGGTCACGCGCAGAGCCAGAAGCCGGCATAGATAATCTCTTCTAAGGACACTTGTCAATTGTTGATAGCAACGCTGGATGTACAGCAATAATCGAACTTCCTCCGCTGCAATTCTTACATACCTTATTTTCCAGTATAAACAACTTTAAACTAACCATTAATCTGATATTACTATGCGGCAACTGATTTTTATCGCATATCGCACGAAAACCAAATTTGAATTAAAGGGTAGATAGACTTTTGAAATTTGATAAGAGGACAATTTGTTACTAGCTCTTTATAAATGAAAGAAAAGACAATTAGGTGACACCAAAGCAAGGCTAGTACAAATGTATTTTTATACAAGGATAGGTTTTATCGCGAGTTGGCAAACAAAACAAACGATTGGTACTAGCTGACGTTTCGGAACATCCATTGCTCCATTTTCAGAGCTGTAATAGTGTGGATGTCAGAGAAAGCATACAATAATTTTTTTAAATATATAATTCCATGTTTTAGAGGGTTCAAATGAAATGTCTATTTTTTCTTACAAAAAGTGTGTGTGTGTGTGGGGGGGGGGGGCAACTGCCTAATCGCCGCCACTGGTGATTGGTATCTAGCTACATCAACAAATTAGCCTTCAAACGGGTTTTAGTACCAGGTTTGGTAAAATAAAATAAAGTATTACTTCACAATAAATAGACAATCATACGTGAACTTATTTTTACAAGGCTAATATTCTTAATTCAAAAAGAACCATTCACAGTAAAACAAATTTAAGTGTCAAAGAGAGGTATGCACAGTTAATTACTGGAGCACATCTCGACTTAAAGTCTTTCTTATTTTTAACACAGTCACGTGCTTAAACACACAGTGAAACTAATAAGAGACCTGGCATAACAATACACTAAAGAACGGGAAAAAAATCATTACATATAAATTTCATTCGGGTTTTTTTGGAAAGAAATTAAATTTTTCCTTTAATTTTTTTTCCAAACATCAAACCAATAATGAATTTACGAGAAAGCAAATTAATAAAATTATAAATATAGATCTAGATATTACAATATTATTCCTAACCTTCTCTTTTCATGATGTAAAATATTTGCTTTATTTTCTTAAACAATATCTTGGAAAATGTACCATGGACTCTGTTCTGAATACACTCTCAACTTGCTGCTGGGAAACTAACATATATTATTTGACCATACTTAGCCTTGTACATGAGCAAATGAGAAAATGTTATACTTTTCACTTACAGAATATCCCAGACTACTGGAAGGAGCTAAAACATAGATGGTATTGGTGACTGTTTTTTGCCGTAATTCAAATTTGCGTTGTCTCGCCAGCCATATGTTTATTACGAGAGTCAACTTTCAAGCAAATACCACTTTTCCTCGCACGAAGGAAGATTACTGCTATGCGGTCGAAAGTCGACTCTTAATAATAAATATATGGTTGACGAGACTACACAAATTAATTTCTATTAGAGAGACAGTTTTTTGGAAAATCTTATAGACTGATATTCTTTTCTTTCATTATGTCTATCACATGCCAATAGGAGAATTGGAGTGGAGGTAGCGGGAACAACGAAACTTTTAAAGAAAACCCTCTCCCCTTTAATGGTAGATTTTCGTTTTATCTAAGAAAACAAATAACATTTGTTTGGTTTATTTTGTTTTGTCGCAGATTACACTGCTCTCCCATGAAGCTATCTTCACTGATCCCTAGCGTGTTCGTTGTCCTTTGGTTTGAAGAATCGAAGTATGCGACAGCTCTGCTAGGCATATAATTTATAATTGTCAATTAGCCCGATATTTCCTAAACAACAACTTTTTAGGATAATTGATGGATCGAGGTGACCAGTTCCATAGTCATCATGCTCACCAGACACCTCTCGATTTTCTCTCTAAGGATTTCATCAAATATCAAGTTCTTAGACCGTCCTTCCCAAGCTCTCTTTTTGAACGAATAGCAAGAATCCCCTTTGCGGTTGAAGTTATACCTGTCACGCAGCTTCGGGTTTGGCAAGAATTCTACTTTTGATGGGGATGTGTCACCAATATAAGTCACATCGAGTCCTTGAAACTTCAGGGGAAAATCTGGATCTATTTTTTTGATGAAATGTCACCAAAATCAGGACTGTAAGTAATTTGAACAATATTTTCAAAGTGTGAAGTCCTTTTTGAAGCTTCCTGTACATATATACATCAGATACCACAGTATTTGTATTGAAGTAACTGGTCAAAATGTATTATTCATATTACTTTGTATTCGTCAGAAAATAATCCATAATTTATCAAAAAGGAACGAGAGAGCCGTACCAATGAAATCCTTTTCATTTGAATTATCTGTTTGAGTTGAGAATGACTTACACTATATTTCAGTTGAGGTTAAGAGTATGAGCGCCACCGCTGTTCTTTGAAATGAAGTTCAACAGAAAGGCAATCAACCACCCGGTGTATGAATGCTCATAGCTCAGACCAGCATTCATAATACGCCCTATAATAAATGACCTCTCTCAATAGAAAATGATCTCATGAGGTTACATTACAAACTTCATGCTAATCTTAGCATGAAGAAAGTGTTTAATATGATGTATACTTTCGAACATAACGCAAGTTAATGAGTTTAATTAATTAATGTTTTCTTTTTCCTTCCTGATGAAGAATATACGAGTATGTTAAAGAGTACTTGACTTGGATATTATAAGATCTTTTAAATCATAGTAGTCTTTTTTCCGATCATAATGGGGACTAAAGCTTCTTGTTTCAAATTGAAATAGATACAATGAAAAGTAATGAATGATGAAAAGCTGTCATCATGCATGTTTAAATATGGTATTATATTTTATGTATTTCATAAGGTATCTTACATAAATCAAATAAAACGTTCTACTAAAGAATCGTTGGATATCAACGCCCACACCAAGAGATAAAATTGATATAATGTGTATATCCTAAGAATTTTTTTTTATTCATGAGAAATAATTGTGGTAATTTGTATATTGACTCTCTGATCTCAGTAGTACCATTGATGTGGTTCGAAGATTACATCATTGGTTTACCATTTCGAGATCATGATTATTACGTAGAGACGTTGTGAAAATAAAAACACTAGTATTTTACTCTCATCTGTCAAAATTTTAATTTACGTATCATATATTCGTCAATCGTTTTTTTCTTCTTTCTTTTTACTTTCACAAACATTAAAATTAACGTTATTCAGTATAGCATAATACCGTAATAAAATATTTTAGGTTACATGAATCAGTTATAATAGAAAATATCTTTCAAAAACAATGGTGAATTGCAGTATGACGAAGAGTATTTGAAGGGAATTACACCTGTCGTAACCTAGATATTTCTCATTTGAGAAAGATGCGATCGAAATTAATCGGCGTGCGAGAATGCATTACATTATCGGTATGAAATGTTTGAAAGAATTGATTGCACGAGCTAAATCTAAACATACAACACTCATAAGTGTATGGACAATATTGAGTGTTTGTGATAACTTTTTGTATCTAAACACTTATTAAAGATAAAAGAAAAATCGATAAACAAGCAATTTCGGGATAGATTTTACAACTCGATACGTTTTCTAAATCAAATTATCTATTTCATACTATTTTCTCCAATAACAAAATACTACTACAATATCTTTCACCATGACTATTTTAATAAAACAAATTTACGGACAGTACATCGAAACAAATATTATTCAACAAAATAAATTATTCAATTTGTTGCCTTACAATCCAACGAATACTAATTATGACTCGTAACTTAGCATGAGATATATTTAAATGAATAATGCAAGACTTACGACTTTTTATCTGTTCGTCCATAAAAGGTAGGAAGTCTTGCTTTATTCATTTAATTAGATTATACAATGGGTGTTAATATTCATTTAATAACTATGACCGAATCTTATGTCCGGTCAAAAAAGTACAATTAAATTAGCTAATCGTATCCACATTATAGTTCTCGCGACGAAAGAGTAGTAACGAGTTGTAATAGGAGCGAGAGCGCGGTATTGTCATATGTCTGCTGCGAGGGCGGCCTAGCGTAGCTTCGCCCATTCCAGACGGCATGCCTTAACACCCAGACAAAGGTTGCTTTATCCGGTGGAGAAGCTAGTTTCAAGCATCCTGAAGGTTAGATGTGAAGCCCTCCGTTTTAGTTTGCAAATCGATTGCTGACGGGTCCTCGAATCGGCTGATGTACAGCAAGTAACCTAACTAAGATTCTGCTGACACGAGCAAAAGGCACACGTGTGTACTGAGAGACGGCAATCCCGCAATACTAGCATTGACTCCCTGTCTTTCACGTGGTCTTTAGACTCCTCCCTCATTACTATTCATTCGCCGCGAGTACTGTAGTCCCATCGTCTAAGCGCAACTTCGTTTCTTCCAGGAGTCCAGATCCTGCCAAATTAAATCTGAAGTACCCAAACAAACACTATTGGGCGGCTCTGCGCTGGGCCGTGCACCCCGCGGCGCACGTGAGCTATGATGGCGGTAGCGGCGGTGGGGGCAAAAGGCGGGTACAGTGGCTGGGAGGCGGGTGAAGGTCGGCGACCGGCGCTGGGAACGAACGCGGCGCGTACCCTCTGTCAGGAGACGTAGGTGCCCGCAAACCGGACTCTGTCCCTACTCCCTCCTCTTCTCCGGAGATCCCCACCCCCGCAATGCTCTTACTACACACGGTATTTTCAAGCGAGTGATTGTCGATCGCTGGACAGTGATTTGAGAGAATGCGTGGTTGTGTGGGAGANGGGGGGGGGGGGGTCTAAGAGGAATAAAATGGAAACAAGGTGTGGGACTTAGCGAACATGATATCATCTGAGGAGCTCCTTAGATTTCTTCGTTCTTTTCTTACGACATGAGAAGGATCTAATTGAAAAAGGAATTACTAATTTGTCTACTTATTTTCGAGTAAAGTTGTGAGTTGTAGAAAAAATTCATAAAATAACGTCGGACTTTATTTGTACATATATATGCGACACCAGTCAAGAGGCCCTGACTCTATCTAATCTTTTTCTACGTCGATAATGAATTTATTTTCATGTAACGTAGACAGTGATTATAAAAAAAGACATTATGAAGAATAAAAAAATAACATTTTTTATCTAAAATGTGAAACAAAAACAAAATAAAATTGCCAAATCTCGTTTTATTAAAAGAAAATCCCTACAAGTAAAACCATCAATGATAGGTTTAACACGTCATTGCCCAGTAATTTAATAAATCACATCGTAGGTTTAGACAAAAAAGTTTTCTTTGTAAAAATAGACAAAGTTTTGTAATTTTTAATAATATAAAATTCCAGGCCTTAAAAAATATTTCTAATGATTACAACAGAAGTTACAAGCTAAGTTACGCGTGTTAAGAAGTTGAATTTTTATGTTGAATTTTTATTTGTAAAATTCCTTTTGTATTATAATAGAGAAATTTATTGTTTTAAAACTATAGCCCTTACGAATATATTATTGCGTCCAGCTCCTTATTTGTAATAACCACAGTATTTTTAATTGTCACCAGTCTAGGTTATAAAAAGGTTTTACTGACATGGAAATTATAAATAGGTACACCTCATAACTCGTATTTTTTAATCCATAAAGTTATGTTAAATCTTTCTATAGAATTGTGTTTTCCATTTAAACAGTATTTATTAAAAAAAAGTTTGGTGGGCGTTAATTATCCGCGGTATCTTGTTGGCAAAAAAGTAACGAATACAATATTCGTTCCAAGTAGCCTGGAATACACGAAAAAATATTTGATTTAATACAATTTCGAAGTAGTTTTATATTGAGTAATTCTGTAATAAAAATAAATTTCTGGTGAAGTCTTATAGTAAAATATTTCGAGGTTTTTATTAAAAATATTGTGGATATTAATGATTTTTTTAAAACAATTAATATTTTGGTTGTGAAAACCACAAATTGAATTTGCGAATGACTTTTCTTTGCTGCAAACAATTTGTTCCTTAGATGACACAAGATTTGGTTCCTGATAAAATGACAAGAATTCGGGAACACCATCAAATTTATTTTCTTAGATTCTAGATATAACAGTATGAAGAAATCATGGAATAAAACGAATGATAATTATGTTTAGTATCCCTTAGAATTATTATCACTACATCAGCACAATGAGTAATGAGAAAATTTTTAAACGAGCTGGGTCATTTGAGGTGTAATTCCGTCACTCAAGAACGAGCTCCCGTAAAAAGTAATTTACAAATTGAGGAAGGATAGTCGGGATGTTACATCTTCAATAAATCATCTAGTTTTTAAAGAATCGATGTACGAGTTTCTAGACTCACCATCATGTTTGATTTCCTTGAGATATAAGATTTTAATGTAAGAAAAAAAGTAATGATTTTAATGTGTGTGTTGACTGCAGAGAATAATTCGTGTCCTGAAATCTGTTCTAATGTTCACGGGATAAAGTCCTTCATGCACAAGTCGCATCGTTGAGTGGTTTATCTGAACATAACATTTCTAATTGTAACATTAACTTCGCCTCATTCCAAAATTTGAGAGAAAATACATTCTCAACAAAGTGGGAGTAGCCCTCGTCACAGGATGGTGAATATGTAGCAATTTTTTAAGAAAATATTGCTTAGAACACTGAATACTTGCTCAAAATGGGTTAACTATGGGATTAATGCCCTACGAGTAATCTATCCGCACCATGCCCTTTTCCTGCAATCACTCTATACACCGGCATCACAGGGATATAGAGAGTAAACACTGGTGTTGACATTCATTAAAGACATCAGAAACTCCGCGTTCGCTAAGTTTCTGTAAACATTTCCAACTGACAGGCACAATAGTAAATTAAAATGGATTTTGATCATATTTTGAAAGTATTATTAGTTAATAACTAATAATATTAGTATTATTAGAATTCTAATATTATTAGTTATTAGTTATTCTAATGAAAAATTGAAAAAAATAACATTTTTGTTTTGTATTCAAATAAATCTGATTACTACAAAATGTAAAATTGAGTACTTCTATCTGACGTTTACGGGAATTTAAAAGGCGCTCAGCGAAAACAAGAGAGCGTGTGAACATAATATGAATACGATCCCCTTATGACATCATCTGATATGCGACGCTTGTAGTGGTGGCAAATATGCTCATGAGGAGAAACAGATGCGTAGTAATATGAATCCATTAAGGCTTCAATGGAAGACACATATGTATGAATAAATAAAGCTGAATTTGCACTTCAATATTACGCAGAAATGACATTTTTTTATTCCTCTTAACAGGGAAAATTTCTCCGTTAATTACATCATGTACATCACACATCAGACANAAATTTTTTTTTTTTTTTTTTTGTATCAAGAAAAAAACCTTTTCTTATTTTCTTCTCAATATACTAAAATAACATATTTTGACAAACGTGTTCGTTTTTTTTGTGACTCTTAATTGTCTTGGAAAATCTTATCGTCTGCAATAATATTTTCTGTTAAACTTGTTTTTCTAACTTGTGCAATATTACTCTAATTCAGGTATCTATCCATACAAATCAATAAATCGTTCGATTATTTTTTATTCTGACAGATTTACACTTCAGCATAATGAATTAGAGAATTTTTCAGTCATATTTTTAATTCGCTTATCCACATGCCTTTATAAGCAAGTATAGTTTAACTAAAAGGATATAAATTAACTAAATGGAGCGGATATAACCAGTTAATTAGTTGAGTAAGTAGTCAACTAATTAATTTGCCAATGATAGCCTATTATTTAATTGATTTTACTGTTGGATCTACTATATTTTGATTTTTATACAAATATATTATTGATTGATTTTTGCACTAATATTTCCCCTTTTTTCAAATTTGTTCGATGTATTTGCAAAATTTTACGATGTTGTAAATGATACATAAATATTATCATTTCAAATTCATGATAAAACGGGACGTTACCAACCCAATAAACGAAAGGTATGTTTTCTGCCATTGTAATGAATGGCAAAAGATTCTTGCGTAAGAATATTTTCCTACTAAATAAGATTATTTTATAGAGAAAAGCGTGAAAACTCTTGTCATGTATACTCATCATTGCAACTTTGAATTATTCGTGTATTCACAGAATTGCAACCATACAAAATCGTATATTTACTCTTTCCATTCTCAATGCTCGTACCCAGCGGTATGTCACCCGTAATACGAGTTTGGAGCCAACATCGTCTGTAAGTTGTTTATCACATCTCTGAATATCACATTTGCGCATCCAACGATGAGAGAGAAGATAGAAAAGAATTCCACATAGTTTCATTTATGTAATTACGGGCGCTCAGAAACGTATTGGGTCCCAGAACAAATTTAACCTGTGGAATCCCCTTTTGTCGACTTGAATGAGTGTATTTGTAATAGGCATATTACGAACCGAAAAAAAAATCAGAAATTTTCTTTTGAACATTTTACGAACTTTTACAACATTAAAATCTTTTATCACATTTTATTCAGAAGAGTAATATCTGCCAAAGTTTTCGTCGCGGAATTTGTATCGCTCCCTTTTGATTAACACAATCTGATATAACCTGGATAGTGCTTATCCCAATATTAAACAACAGACGACTCGGTTCACTTTTTAAAACACACATAAAAGCGTTTTTGTCAAGCGATCCTACACACACACATCACTTTTTTCCTTCAATCTATTTACCATGGGAAAGACTTTTGAAGAAATTACGACTAAATATCAGCTGATCAGGAAACTTTACAATGGATGAGGGATTTCGCTTCCCGTATAAGACAATAGGTCAAGATTTATTCAAGTAATGATCTTGACCACTATAATCACACAAATGTATTGATTCGTTGAGAATGGGTCATTAATAGAACACTTATTTTACAACACAAACATTTCGGTTATTTATTTTGCCTTCTTCAGGGCGCTATTTTGATTAATTGAAAATTCATCAGAAAAATATTTGAATTGAATGCGGAGCAGCAAAGTTCACGAAGTGAATGAGAGACTCCCGTACGAGCCGGCGGCCCAAACTACTTCGTCTCCCCCCATAGCTCCGGTCAATCATAACGGCAGTAGGATTTACATCGTTACAGTTGTTATTTAAAAAAGAAATTAATATCAAAATTACAAAGAAATTTTATTCAAAATTCTTATTAACAGGTATCATTAAAATTGTAGCAATATTATATTTACAATATTCTGAAATAATTACTTTTATTAAAAACACTTTTATAAAAAAAACTTCCCAAAAAAAGAACAGAAACTTAGCTCCTTGCTTGGTAGGCAAACACGCAACCCATTATGCTACTGCGCCGCTGATAAGCAAGGTTTGTGTTCAACATGTAAATGGAGAGGAAAAGTTTGAGAGCATTTTTCTTGGACTTCGTTGGTTATTGCGTTTCCTTACTTTGACAATCGATGACCCTTCGGGCGAACAAGAATCCTAGGAAGTCAATTTCTCAAGTCGACGTCCTCTTGTAAGCGTATATGTAAAAATATTTATTTCACCAATATAAGAGAACAAAAAAAGAAAATAATTTTTGTAGGCTTACATAAACTGAATTCTCAAAATCACTATTGCAACATTTCAACAAATGAATTAATGCGTTTCAGCGAGACGGAGAGTAGAGTAATGGAATAAAGACCCCCTAGAAATTTGTAATTTCCCTTAATCATAACAAGGTTTTAGGGATAAAAATCATTATTTTTTAGAGTTAAGGATATTAAAGTGCGAACCGAAGACCAATGAAATATTTTATATTTACTCACATCAGCAAACCACAGATGACAAGATTGTTAAGAACTGTTGTTGCGAAAAACCTGTAGGATATTTCTCAAATTGCTAAATATCTTACATTGTAATGTACATGCTATTTACTGCTTCAGAAGTAACAATCTAGTTCACGAGCACGACACTCGTAATAAGGCTAATATTCATCGTCCTGGCGTGTCCATCACTCTTTGTCTAAAAGGCCCATATCATTCTGGAGTAATTTTGTATAAGTCCCTTCCAAAATATTTAGAAGATATTAAAAAATGGATTCCCGTCAAATCCGCGGTTAAAAGAATGTTTTGATTTTAATAAAATAAGTTAATGANTATATATATATATTGTTAAATTGAATCTCTCATTAACTTATTTTATTAAAATCAAAACATTCTTTGATTTTAAATATATATTCCATATTGTATCCCATCATTCATTTCGGATGATGTAAGTGATGCTAATTTCTCTTATACTATCTCACGCCATTATTATAGTTATTTAGATATTGATTAAATTCCTTTCTTCATGCATGTTGTTTTTGATTTTTGTATATAATAGTTTATTTCTAACTGTACGCAACTTTGGCACGGTTGTATACATTATCTCTGTAGCCCCATCCTGGCCCGAGGTTTTCTCCGGTTTTCCTCCAGGTAGTGGTGAATGTTTCCAAAGGCGGAAACGTCGTTTAATACTTTTGTTATTATTAATCTTGAATTTTGACTGCACATTATATCTTCTATTCATTTTGGAATAATAAATTGATAACAGTACTTATTTGATTAATTTTTTATTAACTATTGTTAATGAGTATTAACAATAATTTATCCCTTGATCGGAATTGATGGGATGGTCTCTTGCTCGTTTCCGGAGAGTAACTTAGTTTATTATCCCCCAAGTGATCATACGCAGTTTGCAACTACTTTGATTGACAATGAAGTTTATTTATTTATTTTATATTTTATTATTATGTTGTATAAATCTGGACGATGAAACTTCTCTAGGTCAAAAGTTACAAACAAATTTATTTCAGAAATATGGTGACTTTGCATTGCCATCGTACACTCTATTCACTGGCAATTTTTTGTTACTGGGCTCAAATCGGATGTCTCATTGATTTATCTTCTCGTATTGAGGCAGATATTAGTAAAAAGAAGATATGAAACATATCTTTATACTTCAGGAGGCTTTTACTTTTCTATTAACGCCTATGTAAATAATAAAGTTAACTATACTTAGAATTCGTAATTTATTTATCACCTGATAATAAAAAAAAGTACTAAAACGACCCTCCTCGGAAATGAGACAGTTCACTAGCTTCTTGTCCCAAATGTTTGAATTGCATTAAACGCAGTGAAGCTGTTCTCGAGAAAAATAAAGCAAAAATATGCTATACTATTACTGCTTCCTTAATAATACTACGTCACAAATCAGTAGTCGAGTAAAAACAAAGGAATAAACATTTAGGAGGAAGAAATTTGCTGGAGAAAAGATACAGTATGTTCTATTGCCGATTTGCCAAAATGCAAGACGAAACACATGAATACATTTCAGGGTGTGCCAACAAGTTTCATTTAAATGATTTGCCAGTTGACTTAACGTGCCAAGTTTCAATTAGAAAATCAATCTATTTTTTTACAATATTCAAAATAAGATAAACCCATCCTGACCTGGGATTTTCTTCGATTTTCCTCTGCGTAGTGGCGGGGTTTCCATTGGCTGGTATGTTATTAATGATCTCAAATTTTTAGTGGACATAATAGTCATTTCGGGGCAATACATTATTACAGTACTATTTATTTATTGTAAGAACTTAAAGGACCAAATAATGAATGTGTGGATTTGTAAATGTTTACTGTATATTCTTGGTAATTGTGGTGCTTTAGCAACATTATCAAAGCATGATAAATTGAAAGACGTTTCTATGTTAATAAATGTTTCTATATAAATAAATAAATAATAATAAAAAAATGAGCAACATAGAAACGTCTTTCAATTTATCTTACTGTATATTGTATATGTGGTTAAAATAAATTTAAAAAAAGTACTATTTATTAAATAATTTCTTATGTATGTATTAAAATCATCACTACCTTTGAGCTCTCGATCGGAATTAATGGAATGGTCCCTTGCTTGTTTCCGGTGAGTAACTTTGTTTATTATCCCCCACGTGGTCAGGCACAGTTTGCAACTGATGTTTTGACAATAAAGTTTATTTATTTATTTTCCTATCACTTACGTCTCCTGTCCTACTTCTTTCCTTAATAGTCTGATCACATTAGTAAAAAGATATATAACTTCCTTCCAACCAGAATGATGACTTTAATATCACTTGTTGATACCCTGTCGTGATTTCATTTCGGTAGCAAAGTATTTACAATTTTCAAAGTATTTTCATGTACTGGGTTCTACAAACTTAATGGAATAAATCAGAAGATACAATAATTTTCCTCCCATAATTCATAACAAGACATTAATTTTATTATTATTATTATTTAATGTAGTCCATCTATATTATTTGAGTACGAATGCTTAAAACGAGGACTCTATATCTGTGAAAGAATGCATTTTATATGATTCATAAATCTGTACATATTTTCCTCCGAGAACAGATCTTTAAAAAAATGTATCTTGGAAAATATACTGCAGCATGCATTCTTTTATGACTCGTAGAGGAATGTAATTATCAAACTCGTTGTTAATATCAGCGCTATCTAATTAGTCCGAACCAAGTCATAATAAAGAGCTTCTTGTTGCAATGCTATTTCCTGAATGTTCGGGGAACTTAGTGAAAAGATGAGCATGTGTTCTGCGACACCAGTGAGGATAAACAGAATAATTATTTACATTAATACAAATATTTATGTAATAAAAATTTACGATTAAGGATACAAATTATTAACCATTCTAATTTAACTAATTTATCAATTCTTGGTAGGGTCTTCATGCTGATTTAAACCAAGCCCTCCACACACGTGTTTTAAGGAATATGTCAGAAATTTATGGTCGTCTCCGTTGGCGTATTTGAACAACACAGCAGGAGGTGAGCAAGGTGACAAGAATTTTGGAATGTGGAGATGGGGAGAGCTGTTGAAGACAAAAACTCTTTTACTGTATGTTAAGTGAAAAAGTAAAAGCAGTCATGCATAATGGGACAAATCACAGTCAGTGGATACATGACGGACACAAAAGTTTTAAACTGCAACATATTTGCCACGGAAATCTATGTTCGATTTCTGTTCTATTATTAAATCAATATACCTAAAACAATAATTAATAATCTCACAAAGCTATTTGTCTTCAATGCGTTTATTTCGTACCTTAGAAAATGAGAACTATCTTCTTCAGACAATTGGGCCTCCTGTGGTGAGAGTTATTATTTCCAACGACATTAATAGTATGTATTCATGTCACCCAATCACTTTAATCTCCTCATTCATGGTTTTCCTCAGAGAATTTTAATTTAAGAAAGATAAGATTAATTCCAGAGAATCACATAAGACTAAAAATCATCACATCGGTAACAGTTTTCCCTACAATTTCTTCCAATGTGAAAACTGTGGGTTCAACAGTTAGCAGTTTCGCAGAGTCAATATCTATAACTATTGACTACCCAATTTATTTTAGGCAACACTTTCAACCAAACTAAAAAATATTATAAATGTTGGATTGCAGAAAAGAAGTAGGATTTGAGATTGAGGTGCGTTTATATGGGTATAACTGTTATTTCGAACTCGCTGGTAATAAAATCTTAAAATACATGTGTCATATGTCATATACAAAGTTAATGCGCACAAATCAATGAACTTCTCATAATTACATTTTTATGTTGTATTATAAATGTAAATACGTCCCGACTCGTACGTCAGCTTCGGTCCATGCATCTGAGGTGAAGGTTAGTTTCACTTGTGAAATGTGGGAATGAAGAAGAAAATTTAATTGTCGATGAAACCTAATGGTTTATCTTAAAAGGTTTCCATTAAACCAATTACAAAAGACAAAGTATTAATTCCATAACCAACATTTTATGAACCAACGGAGTTATTCTCGTACCGAGAAACCAAACAAATTAAATACATAGTTCCACGACGATGTAAACAAATTTAAATTAAATTATTCGAATCAGAAATATATTTAACATTCATATAATTCAAATAAGTAATTCATTTCCCGGATTAATCTAAAGAACAGTTCATAAATTACATAACGCAAACTGGGGAGAGAGAATTTTCTTGTATGGTTACACTATGTTTTGGTGAGGTAGGGTGGTATTGGTGTTACGTAATGCTGCGTTTTATATGCCAGGTTTTCTGCGGCTTTTTGGAAAATGTAGGGACAGAATTTGAAATAGTTTACTAAATACCATATTTTTGTTGACCCTGTTCATCATATACGATAAAAGTTGTTGAGTATTTGGGTCATAAACAATTAAACACCATTCATTTGCAAAAGTTTCCAGACCATTTACGAGAAAACAAATTCCCTCTTAAACAGAAACCTCTTTCTTCGTCACAATCTTGAGCGGCGAAGAGGAAAGGACCTCGTCGTCTGTCTAGGTAAGCAGCGCCCGCTATTAAGATAAGGTTCACGCCCGTAGGTATAGGTTGCCATAAACTTGCTCAGTTTACAGCTCCCGCCACCGTCGCCAACTCAAATACCGTCACCATCACTCGCTTCATCCGCCACCTCCATCGCCGCTACAACCACTCACACTATTTCTTCCCCTCTCACTCATGACATCACAATTTTAAAATCTGCTCTTCTCTCATCCCCTGCAATGATCAGTACCACCCTCCTCTCCACCATCGTTTTCAAACCTTCACCTTTAATCACTCGTTTGAGCCCCATCTACGCTATGTCAAGACGTTCCTCACTCTCCTGTGTTTCTTAGTGGAAGCGTCACCAAACCCCGCCTGCACTCAGACCGTACCTTTCACTGTTTATGGTGACACAAATTTTAGAGAAACTTGACTTCATGGCGAGGTCCAAACTTCAATGTAATCTACACCCGGGTCGGGACCAGTAAAACGACGAATATTAGAAGAGTCGCTTACGACGGACGCACGAATGGAGGAACAGCATTGTGCCGAATTAAAAAGAACTTAGAGATATCTCGAAAATCATTTCTCTTGTAATTGTATTGTATATATGGCGTAAAAGCTCAGTGAAAAGTAGTATTTAAAAGTAGCATCATTATTGTATAAAATTAGTATCTAAATATTTGGAATGGTATTCTTGTGTTTGAATGCTTGAAATGTGTTAAATCTTAAGCGACAGAGAAAGTCAGTCTAGGATCATAAGAATTAAATAATAGTAAGATCATTTTATTTATTGTGTAAGATAGATTTTATGGACTGTTACGGTTTATTAAACAAATTCATTTTTATTATCCCAACCTAATAATATGGCCGCTACCTCAATAAATTGTGTAGTAAAATTGGGGATAGTTACATGAAGAGAAAATACTTAAGTCACAGAAGGAATAAAATGAAATAAAACCTAAAACATATTATGTTAAAAAATTCAAAAAATACCGCTACAGAAAATTTGCAGACTTCGCAAGCATATTGCAATAAAGCTAGAGGTTCTTCCGCCCACAAGTAAATGCTTAGCTGTGATAAATAAAAAGTTTTACACTCATTATTTTACCCCAAGAAACTGAAATAATTTTTATCCCAAGAAATACTTTCATTTTAGGTAATATGACCTTTTTCCTCAGTCATCATAGTCGCATCATCACAATGAATGTCTTTTCCGTCGCTTTATCGCATACACTCACCTCTCCTTAGGGGCGTATCCATGTTACGTCGGACCTAAGGGCGTAATGCCTTGAGTTGGAGGGTTCCTCCCCGCGATAAAAAAGAGAGACTACGAAAGAAACTGACACACAAGACTCCGGAAGAAGTGACGCCCAGAGACGTTGGCGATTATTGGGAAATTGTTTGACGCGTAGGATACCTCACGTAGGTGAAACATGAGATTGAACGCGTGCCACCCGTGCGACGTAATCTCACGAGATACATTCGAAGATTGAAGCACAGTCGATCATACATGAGGACACAGGGGTGAATTTAGGTGGGAGGTGGAAGCTTTCAGGCTCAAGCCACCTCCCATTCCATCGCCCCCCCCCCACGCACACACACACCAAGAAAAATCTTAATCCGGCTCTGCATGTAGACGTTTATTTATGTTCCCATATTTCTCATAAGAAAAGAGAAGTCTGTGTGATGGTATAATTTACGCTGCTTGAAGGTTCATTTGCCTATCAGCGATTTGGTAATCGGGTATGTATTAACTGTAAATAAAATTTCCTGAGTGGTCAAAAAAGAAAGACAGGCTTATAAAGATAGGTGTTGTGGAA
The DNA here is from genome assembly GCA_002313205.1 of Laupala kohalensis. Taxonomy (NCBI): domain Eukaryota; kingdom Metazoa; phylum Arthropoda; class Insecta; order Orthoptera; family Trigonidiidae; genus Laupala; species Laupala kohalensis. The sequence continues at coordinate 1,098,505 of NNCF01126702.1, read as the reverse complement.
TATCGCCCAATATATACACGACGAAAAATAAAATAAATGGACGTAATGAATACTCAAAATTGACATTCAGGGAAATACATGAGCACAAATTAAATAAATAATTAAAAATTTACGACCTTTTATGGACTAATAATATTTTTATTTTCTATATAGAGCTCACTACGTTTCGACGACGACGTAAATCGTACGATAATACGTAGTGAGCTCTATATAGAAAATAAAAATATTATTAGTCCATAAAAGGTCGTAAGTTTTTAATTATTTATTTAATTAGATAACATAATGGACGTTCATAGTAGTAGAATACATGAGCATGTCCAGGTTAATGATTTTAGAGTGAGTTTTCCAAAATTTATAAATTTTGAAACGCAGATGAGACGAGTTTTTTCTATCCTTCCACAATCCCCTATTTCTTTCCTATTTACAATCAGCACTTAAAAATTAGTCACACACAGCAACCACAATTAAAATATAACAATATAGATTACAAAATTACGTTTTAAACATACACCAACAAAATAAGAATAAATAATGAAGAAAATCGAGAATTATTTTGACATATGAAAAGGAAACACGAAACATAATTAAATTCCAACTCAACCTATGGAACACTGCAAACTGTGAAAGAGAAGTTTACAGAAAAGAAGTATGGAGGAAGTAAGAAGACGTCAGTCGGTATTCGTTTGATAGTAAGCATTGTTTGTTGGGCGTATTGCTTGTAACGTATGAATAAATCAGGCGGATCACAGAAAATAATTTATTCAGTCTGCCTATTTATGTCGAGTGAAGTAACGTTATCACTATGTCGGAGTTGCAAGTAACTTTTAAGTAAAATTTTGCGGTTAGAAAGGAACGTACGCATAATATTTGAGGATGAATTAATACGAGTAATAAGAATGTTCGACATGAAGGAAATAATTTTTCATTCCTTTCCGGTTGGACTTGTGCTAATAGTTACATTCTCGAATCAAAAAAAATACCAATAAATGTTATATTCATTTACATCAAGTTGTTTACAGTTCTGTTTCCTGAGAAGAAAATTGTCATCCCTACCTATAGTTATTGATGCAATTTAGAACCGTTTTAACCATCATTATAGTAAAAATTATAATCAACAACCGTGATATATAAAGTAAACTTTTACACTGATTTTTGATTTATTCTAAGTATTATCTAATATTTATGGAGTAGTGGGATGACAATTCGCTCTTTACTTTTGTTTAAAAATAATATCTAAAGAAATAAAAGCATGAACTGAGATACCTGGTTTGAAGGCGGAGTGATATGGTCTCGAAAGTTTTATTTACTGAGAGTTGAGAAAAAGTAATAATATTGAATAATTGAATATGGAATATTCAGCAGAAATGCAGAAACTTTGCCAACAAAACTCTTAAAATGCTAATAAATCACAATATTTTAAAAGCAAATACCAATGAAAATTTAAGAAGTTTTATTTGTTAATACTAGGTGCACAATAAATACAATAATAAAAGAAATAGTAAAAATTGTATAAAATCGTTAATGTGAGTCACAAAACAAGTTCACATTGGCCGTCACTTAAATTCACTTGCTCTTAAGGCGCTATTCTGTTCTTTCTGCATTGAGCATGTGGTACGAATCACCTTGTCTTAGGTTGTTGTGTTATTAACTCGTCTTTTACGACAAAAATACATCATATTTATTTTATTCGTTTCGTAGAAATTGGCAATTTTTTGTAGGCAGACATATTGCATTATTTTCGGTAAAGTTACATGCCTTTATTCTCAAAATACATTTGTAGGTTCTATATTCTTAGAAAATTAATTTTTGAATATGTTTCACTAGCGATCTGTTACACTACAACGGTAAAAACTACAATTACTACAAAATATAAAAAATTAAAACACAGATAAATCTGGTAAAAAATATTTGTTTTCATGAAGATTAATTTTAAAACCTTTCATTGAAACTCATTTTTTCTTGTATAAGATAGAGTTTTAATGATTTAGCTACCGCTATGCTTAATGTATTTTCAACTCTTCTATTATTTAATCAGTAATGTAGGACACCAATTCATTTTATATCTTCTTTCCTCGGTGAGACAAAATATCCATGAAAACGTCTCTGCGATTACATCAGAAGCACTCGTCGACGACTTTCATCAGAAGGTCACCGAGAAATTGCTCCCTCAATTGACCAACTGCTTGAACAATAAATTGCTTCTCAAGCAGCAGAATCAAACTCACGACCTCGGAGCATCAGAAGCTCATGTCTCAGTTCGTTGCACCAACTCATCGCCGCGTCCCCGTGCCCCACCGTCTGGATCGTCAAGTGAATCGCACTTTCTGCTCCTGTTGCAGCCCTCTCGCCGCACCGCACCTCACCGCCACGACGATGCGGACGCGACGCCCAAGCAATTGTTAACCCAGACCAAGATGGCGTCAATTACATAATGGCAGGAACTCAATCACTGTCGGCTCTGACGTCACTTTCCAGACGCCTACTGCCTTCGCCACCGTCACCGCGATTGCTGGACTCGGCCGAGTGCAGCAGCACTCTTGAATAATAAGAAGAATTCCGACCTCGGATGAACCTTAGAAAAATTGTGAAATTGGAATTTGTCCTAAGTTCTAGAATATTGATATTAATTTTGATCATATATTTTCAATGATACGTTTTATTGTATAAAAGAAATCCAATTATCTCAATAACCTCTTTTACGAATCGATATTGGAGAAAATATAGACAGTGCCACAGATATTGTTGTGCAAGGGGACCCATGGTCTCCCCTGCAGGTCTCCAATGATGGATAAACAACGTTTTTCATACGAAATCAATAAAAATTTAAAAGTTGACACCCGTAGATTATTACTAATGTGTAATTTTTGGATATGCAGAAGTCCCCTAACGAGAGGTTACTGTTGATCTTCAATGAAAAATATTTGATAAATCATTATTGTCGGTAGTTGCTAATAACAGTAAATAATAAAGTCCGAGACGCTACTAGAGAAAACAGGATATTAGCAGAGGAGAATCTTTCTCAGATGAAATGACATGAACGCGTTAATAGAGGTTTCAGGAGTTGTAGGTCAACAACCCGCTTTACACGGTCCATTTTACATACTGTTTCGTGCGATGCACACCAGACTGGATGCTGATTGTAAGGAAATTTTCAAGCATGCTGTTTTTTTGGTACCTTTCGTACAAATTGACTAGCCCACTCCTAACGGCATCTGTGTACTAGTTGCGTCGCCAGTGTTCTCTGGAGTCGGTTGCGTGGTTAAATAGTGAGCGTAGTTTTGTTTGCGTTGCGAGTTTCTCTGGTTAGTTGAAATTCGCAAATCAACTATTGTGTACAAAACATATCATTCATTTAACAAATAAGTCTGTTTACATGTTAAGAAAATTGGTAACCCAGTTGAGGTTTGTTGCTTGTTGCGCTCCCCGTGGCGTTGAGAGACGACTCACACTAACAGCATCCATTTCTCGTCCAATACTGTGTAAAACGCTTATTTCGGAACGTCCATTTTCTGTACACGCAGATGACGTCAAGTGTGACGTCTTCCACTTTTTGTATAGCAATTGGACGCAAAATGTCTGTAAAATGGACCGTTTAAAGCGGGTTTCAGAAGATCTTAACCCATAAGATGTTACAGGAGTCATAAATATGGAACCGGCCGAAATGTGTAAAGAAAGGTCTGTAGTCATTGTGGCATTGGACACTTGTTTCAGGCTCGTATCAGGAAAAATCATGAGCTAAAATGTATAATTTGTACAAGGAAAAACACAACAACTACAGTAATAACGCTCAATCCGCAATATCTTTATTAAACCTAATAAAGATATTGTACTTCAAGTACCTTTTTTTTTACGAATTTAAATGACGCTAGTGATGTCCCAAGGTAACGATATCCCTCCTGAGTTCAAGTTGATGACTGAATTCTCCTTGTATCGAGCGTGACCCTATTCATCGTTCACACCATGTGATTCGCACACGGCAACAAAAGGCGCGTCTTGTATGGTCAATTGGCGCCCTGTCTAGACAGTGGCGTCTGGAGCATCTATCATGAGGGTGTCTGACGATCCATGTTGATTGTCAGGTCACTCTTCTCTCCTCTCAGCCTCCACCTACGTCAACATGCTGTTCTGATCTGTTTATGGTTGTCTGTGAATTGGCTCCACAATGATGGTCGAAGTATTCAATCTCATTGGTCTCTTCTCAACCGTTTCACACGATTTCACTAAGCACTATAATGTATCTATCAAGTGGTAGAGATTAGCATAGCAGAAAACGTACCAACATCCGAACATTCATCGTTATGTATTAGATGTTCACTGTCATATAGCGTAGTCAAAGTCTGGATGTGAAAGAAAGAGCGACTCGGGTAACTTATTCCCCCAGAATAATGCGTAAAGAAGTTCTTCAAATTCTTGCTATCCTTAAGAAATATCACATATTATAACGTACGATATATAATATTATATATTCGTACAAATCCTCTACCAATATTTAACAATTAGGGAAATGATTCCAAGGTAACTAAAAACGATGAAAATGGAACTATTCCCGCCTCCCATAAAACGTCTCCCGTAGTTAGCTTTTTAGGAACTATAATGCGAATATATAAGTAGAAGGTGCCTTCAAAGAATAAAAGTGGCCCCATATCGCCAATTCAAAAAAAAAATTTTTTTTGATAGATTTAATTGAAACGTTATAACTGCTTTATTGAGAACTATATTTTTGCCGTCTGGGACCTCCTTTGCTCCAGAATGTGGTCATGACGGTACTTCTCCAATTCTGTAAGAAGTTTGCTTACATTTTTTGAAAGAACAAAAATATATAATGAAACATGTTTCAGGAAAATTTCAAGGAACGAAGAAAAAATCTGATTTTTCCAACTATCTACATGTAGTGACCTACATGGGACTTACAGTTATCACCCACGAAGAACAAAATATCAATGATGAAAGAAATATCAGGCTATTTATTAGATGAATGGATGAAGTAAGTTAGGAAAATGCATTACATAAAATTGACCCTGAAATAATAGGAAATATCTAGCTTATAGAAGAAAAGAAAATTATGAGAAACGATAGTTCATGCGCAAAGAATTATACAACAAACAAGACATTTGCATCCATTTACTTACAAAGTAAAAAAGACTCAACCCCTTATATAACCTTTTCCTGAGGAAAGAAAACGTAAATATATTTCATAATACTTCCTTCTCACGGACCATTTTCTCCGGCAGCTAGAGTATGAGAGAAGGATTCCTTCGCGCCTTCATATCTCTGTGATTAAGGGAACGAGAAGGGTCTCGTGCACGCCACGTGCGTACTGAAAGGGCCGGCGGCGGCGACGGTTTGTCGGAGACGTGACACCCTCCTGCCCTTGATATGTTTTTTTTTCCTCCAAGGCGCGTCGAGACGCGGGAAATGCGTCGAGGGAGATTATGGAGACGACGTGTCGCGTAGGAGACGCAGCCGATATGAAGACAATCCTAAAGAAGTCACATAGTGATAGCACTCGCTCGTCACAATGATGGAACTGGTGGCAGCGATAGCTCCACCACTAGTTGTCCCATTGGGGTAGAATTTACGACCGAGACGATATGTTGGACGGGATGAACGTGGTGCAGGAGTCGACGGAAGGGACGGAGGAGATGGCAAAGGGTTGAGATTATGGAGATATTTGATAGGGTTGCAGGAAATATTTGAGGTTTTGGTAATGGAGTAGAATGTGACTCAGTGGGAGGCTACGCAGAGAATATTGTGGAAGACACTTTTATAAGTTTATGGCTATGAGGTAGGATGTACTCGAAGTAAAATTTCATCCAGTATACAGAAACCTGGCCGTGGATATCTCGACATAGATATGACGGGACATGAAAGTTGACGTTTTGAAAGGATAATAGAGATCGCAGATATCATGGATAATATGTTATGGATATAAAGTTTAAATGAACTATATGAAGGGCATAGACATAACTCCGATAGGATGAGTAAAAAAAATTGTAATGATTATTGTCTGGGACTAGAGTGCAAGTGAAGGTTTTTATTCAAGCTTAAACGCTCAAACTCTCCATTTCTCTTTCCGTGAAACGGGAACCTATCTGGGGTTCTTACGACTGAGGACCATTATTACCAGGAATATGTAGTAGACAAGGTGAGAATCTTCAGGCTGACATACCAGCAAAAGCTTTTTTTCTTTACACCGGTTAAGTCTTCTGGCTAAATTAAAAACAAAAATTTCAATAATCCCCTTTCCACGGAAGAATGAAAACGAGAATTGGGAGGCGAAACATATTACAAAATACAAGAAACTTTTTTGAACCTTTCTAAAATCAGATTTTTGTACTTAGCACGAATAACAAGATTGATGAGCATAATATATCTCAGAAAAAGAGAAATAAATATGTTAGTAAAGAGTTCTGAAATGGCAAGTCACTCATTAAATAGAATAGGAGAAATTAGATAGAAAATTTGAGATGAAGACGAAAGGAATGTTTGAACAAAGATGAGATGTAAAAGAAAACAGAAAAGGAATTAAAATTGAGCCAAAATGAACTGATTCTTTATCATCCACACTAGCACACCCTCAATAGTCCCTGCTCATAATCTATTCTTCGCGGGACTCCGAGAATAAACCACGGCAATAAAGGCATTCTGAATCTTTATTCTCAGTTTCAATTTTTTTATTGTCCTTTTCTTAGTTTTAATTTTTGATTTTATATTAGTCTTATCATTTGCTTCTCTTTATATTTTCCTTCATTCTTTTGAAAACTCCTCCTCTTCCAAGTCTTTTTTACACCGAAAACCAGCTTGAACTTAGGTGAAACGACGTGTCGACTTATGAATCAGAGGTTGATATTACGCTTATCCTGTCTTGCTCCTGGCCTACTTGACTAAATATGTTTGTTTGAAGTTACATAGCTCACGAGATCGGAACAAAACTATTTTAATAACTAGTGGTGCGAAACCATTGCACATACTTTCTCACATACGTTTATCTGTCTGCAGTAAAGAGTGAGAAAACATTATATAGTGAAAGGGTCATTTCTGGTGTGGTCCTCTACATTTTGGTCGTCTTCCAGTGCTCTATTCGTGCTCAAAGTCGCTACATGGACTTATTACTGTCTTTTATTAGGAATTTGAGAGTAAAAAAAATATTCAGAATATTGTTTCAAAAGATATAGTGACATATCAGTCTTATAGATATCGTAAAAGTGTTATGTAAATGTAATTTCGTTGTAGACAGAAATCGATGTATTTTCGTATCTGCAGTGCGTTTACTGCCCTCCTATGTATTTTATCATTATCATATCTTTTATTTCAGATTACGATTAGTGTATTCTATGTCTGCTTGGTCCATTTACAGTGCTAAATATTATTCAAACTTCTTGAAACAGTAACGTAATGTGTAAGTGTACCAGACAGGAATTATTTTACTGCGTCTATAACAAACTATCAAGCGAAATACCGATAATGCGGATGTAATGTATACTAATTGTACTTTACGTACAGAAAATTTCAGCAAAATCGTCGGAGCCGTCTTTGAGAAACATTTAAAAGAGTATTTTGAGCTTCATGTGAAGTACCCTTTGTTTCAAAGTAAAAGAAAAAAAATAGAGCACAATCATCGACAACAAATAAATTCTACCGTAAATACGAAATGCGAATCAAATTGATTCATCCATTTACGCACAGTCGGACAGATGGACGCACGGAAGGGTAACGGACGAATGGACAGACGGACGAATGGACAGACGGACGAACGTTACGCCAAAAACCACTTTTTCAGAATCAGGAATCGCCAAAACGGATACTTCCGTCGAAATCTCGCTTTCGAATTTTTTCATGATTATAATACTTCCTATATACTGCGTATACGAGAAAGTAACAAGTAAACTAGATAAGGTTCAGAATGAATTTATGGTCACCGGAATTTGTAGTTATCGAACAGTCACGTACTCAATAAGCTTGCATAATTATATAAAACTGTTCCAAAGTATTATTTTTTGCTGGATGACGTTGAGGCAAATGTGAAATGATTGGTACTGCAGTTTGCATCCCAACCCTACTTCCTTTCTTACCCCACTTTCTGCTATTGGGAATTTACAACATGTTTTTGTTAACACATGTAATAAGAATTGTTTTTCTGGTAATATTAAGTCACTTATGATCCAAGAAAGCCGAAAAAATCAGCTTGTCTCAAATAAATTAAATAAATAAAAATGATCATATTTAAAAAAATCTGTGTATAAAGTGTCACCAGCGAAGACGAGAAACATGGCACCGGTTCAGCAAATGTTGGCGACGCGACGGTTGTCATGGCTTTATTGTAGCGATAGGGTTAGAAGCATAACGCGTACGTCCCATGTTTCCCCCTTCCAACGAGGGAGGCTTATCTGACGCAGGGCACACGTGGGTGCGCGTGTTTTTGTCTGGATGCCCTTCCTTCTCTGCCCTCCACCGTCACGGCGTCTCCTGCCTCAAGGGCTTTATGAGCACCGTGTTTGCCTTTGCTCAGGAAGCAATATTATGGGTGAGAAAATGCAGAGGAACTTTTAATATGTGCACTCAAGTCGACCTTCACTTTTTATCACGTACATGAACATGCAAGACTCAGAAACAGTAATGTATTTTAAATTTATCAATTAATATTTATTATCATTAAATGGGCACATTAATATGTTATCTAATACATAAGCATAAATGCTCGAACGCTCGTCCGTTTACCATCTTACAAAGATTGTGATGATACAAAGATAAGAGTTGAGATCAATGCCATAGAGTTACACGTAAAAAATATTGTATTCTGTGGTTGGCAACATATTGTTACTTTGGTTAAGTGTTAAATTGTGATGTTGCTTAGAAAATGCAGAGGATGTTCTCCTTTGAATTAGGAGTCTCCCCATTAGATCCTACTTATGACTAAATACAAACCTGCTAACGTTCTTCTTTCGATCAGATGTTTAATACAGAATGTCTATAAAAACCAAAGTTAATAAAAATACACGACAAAACATTTTAACTTTCCATATAGAATCAATACCCTTGAATATTAATTAAAAATTCAGAATAATTTAGTATTCATGTATGAATAACCAATAATGAGTAATAAAGGGTGTTTTTCTTAGAGGTATACAAATTTTAAATGAAATAAAACACGTAAAAATAATGTTAATGGCCATTTTGTTGGCTTTATTTAAAAGATAATTTTATGCCATTAGTGTTTAAACATGATTTCGGGCATATGGGCGCGTTGACGTATCCTTTCAACCAATAATGAGCCTCATCGCTGAACAAAATTTTGCGTTGAAAAAGAGGATCAAGCTGAATATTGTTTTCGACCCATTCACCGAACGTACGCGCACATAATGGTCACGCGGTTTCAACTCTTGCACAAGCAGAATCTTGTAAGTTCGTAAGCCAATACCTTCCCGCAAAATCTTCCACAAAGTGGATGGGCACAGCTCCAATTGTTGTGCACGATGGCAAATAGGCTCATTCGGGTCCTCCTCAACACTACGCTTCACAGCAGCAATAACTTCTTCTGTGTGCACTGTATGGCGTCTTTGTGGATGCGTATTATCAACAAAAGTGTGCGTGGTGCGAAAACGATCCATGGTTTTTCGAATAACTTGCTCGGACGGACGTTTATGTCGACCGTAAAATGGACGTAGCTCACGGTAAGTCTGGCGAACTGAACCATGATTCTCAAAATAAATTGGTGAAATGGCAAAACGTACTGACCACAAATCAACTGTCAACTATCAAATTGACAATCAGTAGAACCAGTGTTGCCAATTTAAAAACCAAACCTCTAAAAAAACACGCTTTATTTCCAAAACAAAAACTTTATTAATAAGAAATAAATTGTCTACAGCATTTTATTTTTAAAATAAAATGACTCCACCCATATGATTAAAGAATTTTCAAATCCGAAACAAAACAGCCTACCATTTTAGTGCTTCCAATAGAAATATGAGAACCTCCGGTGGCTAAGGGGTTAGCGTGCTCACTCATCACCAAGTCATGCCATCATGAAGTCATCAAACTCATTGGAAATATCCAAAACATTTTTAAAACGTTTTTTATCATCATATGCTTAGTTTGTTGCGGAGAGTAGAGTTGGTAGGGTATTATATAGAATAGGCCAACTAACCCTGGGCGACAAATTGAACGACGTTAATATTATATGATTGCCTACATGTTCGAGAATCTCAACTATAGTGTGAGATACGCAATTCAGTTTGTTTTATTCTTAGTGTGTTTTATTCTTGTTTTATTCAGGAGTGATCTAAAAGATCCAGAAGGGCAGGTCTCGATGACCACTTGTGGTCCGCGCACCTCAATTTCAAAACAGCACTTTAAAAGACCTAACCCAGCTATTGATTATACTATTAATTCCTGAGTGAGTTGGTTATTTTAGTGAATGAAATATAAATCTCACACCTAGAAACGTGAGAGGATATATTTAAATTCCTTTTTCGGACACCTTCAAACCATTTCATTGCGTAAACATACCCAATACCGTTCATTACTGTCGAAATCGTGAATGACCTGACGTAACAGAGGTCTCTGATTCGAATGACGTGTTCTTTATTTATCCAGCAGTTCACAAGGGAGGGAACAGAGAAGGAAATAGCTCTCTTCTCGAATAGTAGATGTAAATATAACGATTTTCACTAGATCTTGACAGACCATTAAATAATTGAATTGATTCAAAATTAATTGTTTTTAAAGTGCTGTTCGGTTTAAGTACTTGCATAATCACAGCTCCCACAAAACTATATGCTCTTCTCACACGATGTTCTTGCTTTTCTTAAAATTTGAAACATCTCTAAAGGATATAAAATGTGTCGATGAGTAGTTAAAACCGTAAAGAGGGAAAAGAAAAATATGCTAATATTATCAACTAATTTTTCTGTTCATAATACCAATGAAAATGAATATTTCTACATCAGTAACACTTGCTCGCAAGACTATACCTATATTTATGTTACTGAAGAAAAAAATTGTGATAGGAAAAGAGCGGGAAGGAGAAAGGAAGGAAATGCGAAGAAAAATTCGTTTAGGTACTTCCGTACAAAAAAAAGAGCCAACATTTCCGTTACGTTGATAAGAAGATGGATTAAAAGGAAGAGGAAAGAATGTGAACGAAGAAAGGAAGAGAAAGGTGGAGAGAAGAGGAAAAGTAAGAAGAAAGAAGAAATGACCTTAAGGTGTTGTTGACCGCGTGCAATCGCTTACATTGCTTAGTGGTTCGTCCGGTTGCGTCCATGGTTCTTCCTCACACGCATCCTCCAAATCTCGAGATCCCTTATCCGGGATTTATTCGTAACCTCTGACGCCGGAAAGTGATTAGTCAAACACGGGAGCGCTCATCCACGCGCCCCATGGCTCCCTGACGCGCTCTCGAAAGGTCCATTTTCAAGATGCTTATCACAGGGGCGGCACAGCGGCAGCATCGGCGCCTCGCATTTGCATGTTCCATGACGGCCAAACCATCACTAGAGAACCTTGGAGTCTATAGACTAGTCAGTGCATGAACTCGAAAAAGCTCCGCGAACCTGCTGGGAATAAATATTGAATACCGTCAAATGTTTACTTCAACATTCTCCCTTAACTGCAGATTTACTACAGATTAAATAATTCCTAAATTTGATACAATAAAAAATAAAAAAGGAGATACTATTAGGTATTCTTCACACTCATGTTAATTTAGTTACAAATAATTCACCGAATATTGTGTAACTTGAACAAATTGTGAATAAAGAAAACAAAATTAGTGAAAAAATTGCGAATATGAGAAGAAAATGTTTTTCCATTGTTGCCTCTTTTGTACACGAAAGCAAACAGAAAGTAAGTTTAGAATAACATGAGGGTCGATTCGAAACTGAAACTTTTTTTGACTGGAACCTGACCTGTACCGGATTTCTAAATATCCGTGATCCTGATCTGGAACTGTAGCGGAAAAGTATGACTATTTAATTTTGATTTATTGTCTTCACCTAATTATCGAAGTTCGACTGAATATTGTACGTATTGATAATGTATAGTTAGAGTATTTGTTACACTGACAATTTCCTTCATCACGGTTAAAAAAAGAATTTAGAGCATCTAATGCAAGGCTGAATGTATTTTTGTGTGAGTGTGAACCGTATAATTTATTGTTTCTAACGTAAATTATATAATGTAGCTTTCAATTAACGATCCAATCTTGATCATTATTTTCATTTTAAGAATTGAAATATAATTTTTTTTCTGTTTTCGATTCGCTATTGACCAACAGCAATTGTACACTGTGATTAGGAAATGAAAGATACTTTATTTCATACACTCTTTGAATTATCATATTTCATCATTTTATTTTAATCATCATATACATTAATATGCAAATATCCCCTAGATTTTGCGTAAATGGACGGAGCCCATCACCCCTCCCGCCAGGCGACTTACATCTAGTAAATACGTGTTTGGCAAACACGGGGCCCCGTGCTGAGTCTGTCATTACTTCCACTTACTTGTGCGAGGCTCCTTCCTTTCTCTTTCCTGACCTTCCTTGGTCACCTCTTGTTCTTTTCGATCCCGACGCTAGGGTATCTTTCATTTTCCTCTTTCTTCTTTTTTTTAAAATGATTTATGTAATGTCTTCAGATATGTTGATATTTGGGTTTTGAGTTGTAATTCAGGAGGGTTTGTAGTGGGTATGGTTGCGTCATTCGGCGAGTCCCACACGCGGGGAGAGTCATGTTGGCTCTTTCTAGTGCGTAACTGCATTTTCCCCACCAGTACATGTTTTTAGGGCTCTAATGGCCTCGATGTCGACAAACCGTAAAGCCCCACAAAAAATACCTATCACACAAACGACGTATCGTTCTTTAGTGCAATAAAAGATGTGTTGATGATTTCTTATTGTTTCATCTTTCATCGTTTCCTTTCAGAGATAACAGTATTTAAAAATTACATCAAGGAAGAAAGTTACTTGACTCATTTATTCGAAAAGGATGTTGCTTGACTACTGAGTCCTAACAAATGAATCTCTGGCTCGTCTGACCAACTAGAAGATGGTGGAAAATAGTATCTACTGTATTAGTCAGATCAATAAAAAATGTCTTTCTAAATCAAAGTAAACGTTCAAATTATTATACAAAAAGTTCGTTACATTCAATTTTTTGTGCGATCGATCGCAAGGTTTGAGCTATTATAATCTAATATAAATTTACTCTTATCTATTTAATATTTGCCTGCAGAATAAATAAAAGCATTTACGACAAAACACATAATAATATCGATTTATATTAGTTCTAATAAATCATCTACAAACAATTGAACAATACACTGACAATGTAATTAACTGAAAAATTAAGAAATTAAAAGCCTTCTACGATGCATCGTTTAAGGAAAAAACGAAACATATAGTATATGAAACGTACTAACCTATCATTGCGTGCAATTCTCGAACCTCGTATGTTTCTTCTGTTTATCTAAAGATGACTAGATTTTCTCTTGTAAGTACCATCATTTATTCTTAAATAAATAATATGAAAATGAGGTCTACATTTGTATCTCAAATTACCTCGTGAGGAAGTGGCTCCTTGCATTTCAATCAACCTGAGTTTTTTGGCATATTTGTTAATTAGACTGAAAGCCGTTGTGAAAGTCCTATCGGATCCCCAACGGTACATGGTTCTTCTTGTGGATGTATCCATTCCGGAGGACGATTCCGGCAGCTGCAGAGGTCGCTTCGCGTTTACATAAATGATTAAGTAACGATACTCACTATGATTAGAAGATCCAAGCGGGGCTGCTCAGGCTGAGTACTCACCCTCATGACGAGGGAAAAAATCTGAATCGTGCCCTACTTGATTTTTTTCTCTTTTTGAGACTGCTATTTCGGAGATACTCTCCGTCGCTCTTAGATTCAATTCGTGCCTTTGAGCGGATATAATTAAGCAATTTTTGTTGGATTTCTTAATGAAATGTTTGGTAGTTCCCAAATTCATGTTGAAATGAATTATGTAAGCTTTACAAATCAGCTACAGAGATGTTCTTCGTATTATATTATCTTCATTATTGGGTTTTGTAATAACTTTTATTGGTTACTTCACACACATCTAACTTACTCCGTGCGAAATGTAAACTAATACTCCATTTGATAGTACTACATCCAGAAAAAATAACCCACAAATTACCAATTAAATATATTTCGCGAACATATAAACTTGTGTTGCAGTATAAAATTTGTCTGCAGTAATTTATATTTAACTTTGGATGTACATTGTATAGAATTTATGAACATAAAATGTATTCTTACATGTCATTGAGTCAATCATTTAGCATCGTCAACATTCATTATTTTCATGGCGTTGGAGTGAGCAAAAGTATGCGACAGAAATGTTTTCTGAAACACAATTTAAAGTCGGCCATGTACGGGATGCTTTTTAAGTAAGAGGTGAACCTCAGGGGGTGATTGCTGACAAGAAAAGTAACAAAGAAGTTCATATTGAAAATAGACGGTTAGTACTTGTACATTACATGAATCATTACATGGTATTAATTTACAGTATTGGTTAATGTATTGTCTGGACAGCATCACTGGACTTAAACCTCATTGATAATGGGGGTATCTGAAAACTGTTGTGTCCGTGTAACCTGTGACGCTATTCGGTTACAGCCTGGAACATACGAAAGGTAGAGAATCCATGATTCGACAAGTGAAAGTTTTCATTGCAGCGCAGGGCACCCACTTCGAAAACCTTTTTTAATGTGCAAACAGTTAATATCACGTAATGTGTAATGTATTAATACTAATTACTTCATATCGGACTAATCCTCCATTTTCAAATGTATGAACGTTTTGTTCCTTTTCCAAGGAATTACCTGCTGAAATTTGTTCCCTCACTTGACATTCGTTCTGTATAAATATTGGAAAAAAGTAAAGATTGATTAATAGTTTATCATAATTACAGTCCATTTCTTCGTCACACTGTATGGTGCTCTAGTATCATGGTCTAGTAGCGTTTTTATGGTCCACAGAGTCAGGAGGGGAATAGAGAATAAAAATATGCTGCTAACTAGTAATACGTTTCCCCCGCCCTTAAAGTTGCTAGACACCAATCTGACACTAATCTTTTAACCACCTAATACGTAAAGCTTTCTCCGAAATTTCAGTCCTTTGTAATTATTAATTCTTGTGCAAAAATATCAACTAATGATACGATAGGATAAGAAATTTGTAAAATATTAATCATTCACTAACATTCAGTTAAAAATTGGTTTAATTAAAAAATTAATCAGCTTTCCAAGATACATGCATAAATAAATTATAAACTATAAACTTTATTGTCAAAAAAGCAGTTACAAATTGTGTATGACCACATGGAGGACAATAAACTAATTTACTCTCCGGAAGCAAGCAAGGGACCATCCCATCAATTCCGATCAAGGACCCTAAGGCAAAGGCGGATTTAACATTTCAACATACTCCTAACGATAAAAAATAGTTCGACGTGTTACAGTATTAACAAATACCAACAAATATTGTATTTAATAAAACATAGAAAAGTCATTTCACAAGTACGCATTATTTTCAAGCTATAAATCATTCGGAAAATATTGTTGATAATTCGTTACTATTAGATAACACTAAATTCGCTAATAATTATTTCAATTGATTCTGTATCTAGGCAAGATCTCAGAGAGTCTTTACAAGAAAAATCCGCCTCTACCCGAAGGAAAACCGGAGAAAAACCCGGGCCAGGATGGAGCTACAGAATTAATGTACCCAACATTGCCAGGGTTGAGTACATACGAATATACAACTAACTTTATATGAATAATAAAAAATAATACTAGCATGCAGGAAAATAGTTTTAAAACTGTTGTGAGATATTTTGAAAGTACTACAACAATGGCGTGATAAAGTACAAGACGGTTTTAATTTTTATTAAAATCAATAAATTCATTTACAGCGTAGAAGCACTGGTGCAGAAGGTAACTTTTAACCGCGGATTTGAAGAGATTCAATTTAATAATATATTTTATATTTTTGGGCAGGGAATTATATAGAACGATTCCCGAATGATACGGCCCTTTTTTACAAAGCGCAGTTGACACTCTCGGGCAATTAATATTATTCCTATTGCGAGTATTGTGTTCGTAAACAAAACTGTTTTGCATGAAACAATGCTGGTGCTTCAGTAATTCGGTCTTAACAAACACAACAATTTCATGAATATAAATGCTGCGAAGTGTGCATGGAGTTAAAAATTGTTTGTTTAACGTGTAACGTGGTAGTACACATTATAATATTGATGTGAAATATTTACAACCTGCAGAGACACTTTTGAGATATTAAAAGTTGATGTTCATTTATTTATTCATACAATTGTATTTCCAGCAAGGGAATCAAAATGAAAGAAAAATATTCTTCTACAAAGGGTGTGTTGGAGACTGTGGCGCACGTATGTAGTCAGGATTTTGCTTAAGTCTGAGGTGTTAATAAAATAATCTCGTATTTTATTTCTATTTCAAATGTTTAAATTAATATATACTCAGAGCTAACTCAACCATTGTTGCACGTATTAGAACAACAATCGTATATGACTTAATTTTCGTTATTACTTTATTTTTCAGCACAATTTTTATAGAACCCCCCTTTGGCTACGTCTTTCAAGGACTCAGGAGACCTAAAACAGCCCCCGCACGCGTACACACCCAATACAAATCCCAGTAGAGATCCTCTCCATTAATTTCAACGTACGGCATTTATTCTTGGGACTAATTTTTCTAATTATGTGCTGTACATGCTTCACGAAAGCTTTTTATGCCGCAAGCATCTACATTTCGGAATCCGTATTAAGCATTCTTTCCAAACTTTGGTTCATAATACCAACCAGTCGTATGTGACAAGGGTGCAATTAATTGTGCCAAAATTTTAGGCTTCAAATCCGTCATAAGTTGTAGATATATGATTCCATGTTTTTTGTTATCCCGTCGAACAGTATATTGATCATCACTATCCTGACTTCTATTTGTTGGTCAGGCTGACAAAATGAAGGACATATTGCAAAAAGTTGCAAAAATCCGTGTCATGTGTATTTCAATAAATTGCCGAGATCATTTACACCCTTGGGTGTTGTACCAGGGGTGTATACATTATTTTTAAATATTTAGAAACATGAATTTTGTTGCTTAGTAAGTAACAGGTGGAAATAAACGTAGAGGGCCGTGGTGTCAAGTTCCTGAGCGATCCGACATCACAGTGCGGAAGTGTCTAATCTGCGGCGAGCGGATGAAAGCAATGAGCTCGACCGGAGACGACCTGCGCGTCGCGTTCTTTATCTTATCGTGAGGACATTGGCGCAAAGCATTTGTTCGACGACGCGTATCGTGTTCCACGAAAGGGAGTTCCCGTTCAAAGAGGAAGTGGGACTTCGTCTACGAAACGAGCGGACGCAGAGGACGGGGCGCGAAGGTTAGAACGGATACGGACAGGTTTCCAAATATACTCTCTTCGATTACGGGAGAGATAGGAGAAGGTAGGTATGGTGGTGTTCTCTTCCGTAATTGAACTTCAGCTATCATTACAACAAAATATTAACTACTATATTCCTATTTCTTTTATTGTAATATTTGTAAATGAGAAATGTAGCGTGCTATTGAAACTTTTCTACTTGGTGCGATAGTACGTAGGAGGTGGGTGGTAGGGTAATTGTTAATAGGTGGACCGGTTAGCTGGGTTAACAAACAACTTGACCCAAGTGGAGGTGTTAATAAGAGTAGTTAGTAATAATTAAGTGTTATTGATATTAGGAGAAGGAGGGTTCGCTTTTCATTAGTCACAGATATATGAACTGGAACATTAATGTGAAAAGATGTAAATTTTTTCTGGCCCCGCTGGGAATATCCAGTGAGTTTGAAGACTTCAAGTCTCATCCACTGAACTTTCTTTGCTATGGAATATATTTTATTGTTTATTGTATAGTATAAAGCAAGTCATGATTTATATAGCTATATTTCCGGATTCTTTGTTGAGAACGGGTCTACGATTTTGATGAAAATCGCAGAATGGAGATATTTGGGGACATGACGCAAAATCAAATATATTACTTCATATTTATTGCAATGTCTGAAACTGGATACAAAGAAACAATTGGATAAAATTTAGAATTACCTCACTGTTCGGTAACGAAAAAATTACCAGCAAATTGTGTGGATGGTAGTGAAAATGCAGTCACTATATTAATGAAAGAGTGAGTAATTTTCAACTGAGAGATTCCATCACCGATATTTTTGGTTTGTATAACACACACAAAAGAAAGTTGTCCTCGCTTTAAAAATTGTATCTAAAACTCTGTTTTAAATAGTAGTACAAATCAAACAGAAAAATTTCAAACTTAGCATGATGTGATGCATTACAAAATGACGAGAGACCAACGGTTAAAGCAACAATACCAACATGGTAACATGGGCATTAATAGCAGGCATACTTTGCGTTAGGAGTATTGGTAAATATGCTTAAAAGTATTATGTTTGAATGAACCAATTATTTTCGAAGTGACATATTTTTAGTCGGTGAAATAAAAAAAGGTCCTAACGGAAACTATTAATTCAACCTCCCAATAGGAAACTATTTCAATACCCAAGAACAATAGTCAAACATGAAACCACATGGGATACTGATATGAACGGTCATATTCTACTTCTATACTGTCAAACTCGTATAAGTAGCAATACCAAAAAAGTAATTCAGCAATTACTGCATTATAAGAGTAATGACACGCTTTTTTTCCTGAAAATATTACTCTAAAGGGACGAGAAAGAAGTTTCAATATTAGTTCCTCTAAAAGAGTTCACTCACCCATGTTCCTTGAATATTTTTTTTGTTTTACACTCGCAGTTAAAATGAGTTCTAACGAATTGCTGACATTTTCTATTACCTTCGGTGAAATTTCACAGGCAAGTGCAAAGGTAAATATGACAGAAATTTCCGCATTTTTCGCACACATTTACAATGGTAGAAGTGAAAAGTATAAGAAATGATATAAGATGCATGGATTATAAATGAGTGGCCAACTATTTTTTTTAGTGCGAAAAGTATCATGCGAATTAAACATGTTTACTCGCAATTCACAGATAAATATTATTCAAAAATCCATTTTTCATATTTGTCTAACACCGGAGTGCTAAAAGCTACTCTTTTGAAGAGTACAAATACGCCGAAGATGGATTTTCTTGAAAGTGAAATGTTGAAATTCAGTGAATGATAAATTATGAAATTCCAGACGGAACATGTACTCCAAGGATATAGTGTTAATTTTACTTTTTCACGTTTGATTTATTATTACAAACAAGGTAGTACAAGTATTGTTTAATTTAGTTTAAAATTTTAAAATATTTATTAACTAGAATCTCCTAATGGCTGATGAATCTCTTAGCTTGATAAATTTCCCATCTTTTTCAAAGCTCGTGTCATTTCGAACAAATGACAAGTAATATTGTCAAAGCTTTCGGTCTCAGAAGTTCTTTTAGCTCCATTTATAGAAGTTTCGTCGGCTTCCTCTAACTATTCCATTGTTCACTTTCTCATAGTGTTGCTGAATGTCTGTCTATTTACAACATTCTCGCCTGTTTTGACGTGCTTATGGTTATTCAAACATTCGACAATAGAGTTATCAGGAGTAACTTCATGTAACACTTGCACGTCATTTGGCAACAGATCCAGCGTAGAATTCCATCTCGCAACATCTTGAGCAATCTGAATTTGAATCCGTCCACGATGGAAATATTTATCCCTCTCTCACTTCCCATCATATTCATAGCGACAGCTATTTCTCGACAGAAACCTCGACACCACATAGAATTTTTGTTCATTGCTGAATTTAAAGTTATAGGTTTAACTGTTCCCCAAACCCTCCTCTCCCATGAGACCACGAGATTCAGTTAACCACCTCAAAAGGGTCGCCCGCGACTGGATTCATCCAGAACATAAGCTTTTGGGACTCAGTTAACTGCACACTAAAATTTGCAAGACTTTCTATATTTTACGTAACGAAAGCTGAACAGAGAAAAATTGAATTTCAATTTTTTTAGTGTTGTTCCTGTAGCCCAGAGTATGTCTGAGTTTACAGTGATTTTTGTTCACAATATCACAGCTGTATCATGTATTTAATGAGTTCATGTTTTTATGTTAAAGGAACAATTTCAGATACATAATAAATCCGGACTCGCCATACACACATCTCGAAAGCGAAGAATGTTTCATCAAACAAACCGTTTAAAACATTGATATGTAAATAAATGCGATCGTTATTTTAAGCATTATCTTGTCGATTCCTTCAATCTTGAGTAGTGAACGTGTATCAGGGACGATGTCATCTTAAGATAACACGATACGGGTCCATGAATGAAAAATTTACTGCTTTAGAAATCGGTTGAGATCTTGTCGGGATAAAATGTACGTATACGGAATGTGGAATGCGCGGTACTAATCTAGCACAAAAAAAGTGTGTATGAGGAAGACTTCATATTTTCTGATAAATAAATGAGCTTTTTCAATTTTTTTGTAGCTTACAAAAAAGAGATATATAAAAAATAAATTTTGTTTCAAGAACTACAAACATCTTTAGTGTCAGGGGAGAGAGGGGTTAACTACCCCTTCAAATTCGTGACTACCCCACGCCTACCAGCTCTTGTTGAGTATAAGGTTGATGTAATAAATCAGAATTTGTGTTTTTGCAATAGCATAAGCATAATTTCCATTTTTCCTCAAGTATCCACAATTAGCCTACTCTCCCATATTCATCATAATGTATCTATTCTACCAAAATATTACTGAGACCATTGTAAATTCAGCATAATTTGATTCAGATTTTACCTCCTTTCAAGTATATTGGGCTTTTGAGATACCTCTATGATACACACAGAAACCTCTCTTAACATACAGAAATGTTTTCCGACTCCCTACATCAAAGTCGCGATTCACCGTAAAGGCATAACGCACCACTTAAACGGCCAGAAGCCTTCACTTATAATCTTACGTTGTGTGGAGCTCGTGCCGTATGTATTTGCAGCGTGGTCAGCCTCGTTACTAGTAGGCAAAACATGCCTTTGACCAACGCAAAACGAACAGCATAGAAAATGCGCAAGCGGGAGTCGTATGCGGCACAGGTGTATGGATCTTGCGTCGTTAGAGAGCAATGGGAATATTTTTCATATTTTTCATTTCACGGCAAAAAAAACAACTACTAGGGTCTCCTTTCTTCAACGACTTATTTGACGTCGCAAATTTTCCACTATTATTACTCTTCCTGTTTCAATTCTAAGTCCCCTACTCACTTCACAATCGTTATCGTCTACTCACTTTTAGTATCGACGATAGTTCGTTCCATACTTTTCTTCTGTACGTACTCTTAATATTTCATGGCGCTCCCATATTCTGCACGTATGACATCACCGTTTTGATCATATTACATAGCATCTTATTATTACCTCCTCCGATGATGACACTACATTCCTTCTACCTAGACTAGTCTTTCCATATCCATATAATATCTCTATGTCACAAACCAAATACATTAAACGCACCAACAATTTCCCAGTACATTAATTTCAATGCATTTTCTCCTAAGAGAAGAGCATTTCAGTAATCCAAGATGCAGCCAATTTTTTTCCACGGGACTCTCAATTGAATTCGATTATGCATTTTTTTAATGAAAAGAGAATTGGTTGATATTTGTTTTTCCGAAGAAATGTCAGAAACTACAAAAACAATATACTATTCATAAAATTTTATAAATTGTCAAACTTCGTTAATAGCTGCTTTTTTGACAATAAATTCATTAAATTGTTAAGTATTTTATAAGATGCTTAAACTTTTAATATGTTCGTTTTTCTTTTATTGCATGATTGGGAGAAAATTATTCCGAAGTATTTATTGTGAAGAGATTAATAATTTCAACTTTTTGCTGTGAAGTCTTCCACTCTCTTTGTAGAAATGGGTTATTTAAAACCATTTCTAAAAACTCGGAAGATCAAAATAGAATTCTCCACTCCCTCCTCATGACCTACTACTGTGAAACACCCGATTTCCTTCTCTGAGTTCTCTCCCATTTGGAAGACTGTGTTTCTATCAGCTTCATCTTCCTCCTCTACTTCATTCACAACGATCACAATCCCACTCCTGCCACATCCATAGGGAGATATTTCCTCCTCCATCTTGGTCGCAGTGGTTGTCGACTTGGACTGCTGCAGTAATTTCCATAGTGCTCAGCCTCCTTTGCTCTATTGTTTCTCCTCGCTCTGCATAGAATGGAAGTGCGCTGCGTCTCCTCTCGGGACTGCGGCTTCCTCTCCCTTCCCCTCCACCGCCACCCACAGCTCGCCTCGCCCTGCAACCACGGCCTCCTACGACGCTCGATACTGGAGATATCGTTGCCCTTGACATTGCCGTGGCCGCCATGATAGTTGTTAACAATTTCTTCGAAGCACATAAATCCCATTCACTATTATTCTCGTTAGTTCGACAACTCTATGAGTTATTATTGTAATTTTAGTGCTAATTATTATAGTTATAGTTATTTTTATGTACGCATTTATGTACTCAACTTTTTAAAAAATTAAAAATTAAATGCAAAGCATTTTTCTCCTGAAAACCCAAAGCAATTATTTAAACATGTTTAGCATTTAATCAAAATATGGTTGGGTGCATTAGCAAAATCAACAAGTTGTGAACGAGTGTTACACCACACCACATGCCCAGATGCGATGTGGGTATTTTTTGGGTAGAAGCGGGATTCAACCATAAACCACAACCCTTATGGTAGAGTTTGCTGCTACCAGCTTGGTTTCCCAAGCAATCAAACACTCGTGTAATAACAATAAAATATTCCTTTAATACAAGTTAAATTGAAAATCTGCGTATTTACAAACTTGAACGAACTCTCAAATCTTAAATACAAGTATGAATTTATTACACAGTTATTGCTATCTGAAAGCAACAATTACACACATATAAATACTGGTGTTATCAATTAACTCGGAAATCTACCCAGATTATCCGAATCTTCAAAATTTACAAGTTGCTATCCCGAAATAACTAACTGTTCCAAGTTACGTCATTCGCGCCTAATAACAATGTAATAGAATTACCGCAGCAATTCTCAGTGGTCTGACGACCAAAACTAAACAAGTCACATTTCAAATAACCTGGGTACTTCCAAACACTCCGCAGAAGTCTCAAAGTCTGAAAGTCTCCGAGGATCTTCAATCCTCCCAATATATACGGAAGCGGAGGTCACGTGATCACGCCTTCGTTACCGCACTGAGCACTCTACATCATCTTGGTCACCCCTCAGCTTCTTGTTGTCTTTACCGATATGCCAGCGTCCTTCTCGGGATGGACATTATTTCAGCATCCGGTGGAAATTTTCCATTTATAACAGTCTTTCTTTAGGGATTTTTCCGGTCTCGCCTAGGTACACATGGCGAACAAGTCCCTCTTACAGAAATATTACAAGACAAAGGACAAGCAAGCACCCTTCGGCCGGCGTTCTTCGAGCGCATTGCTCCTTCCCGGAAAAGCAGGAGGCTGGTCCACGCACTGAATGGAAAGGCTTAGTGGTGGTTACTTTTCCTTATTTGGCGGCGCCTGGCCCGACCTGTAATCTTCTTAAGAATGTCCGGCTAGCAAAATGCGTGAAAATGTTAATATTTCACAAATCGATAGACTGATCTGGTTCTGATGTTACAACGAGCCTCAATTTACGGTCATTAATTTGTATATGAACTACTGATTAAGGCAGATTTATTACGTTTCTCTAGTACACACCTAAAATTAATTTTTAAGTGGGTAAACCTTCATTTTTGTTACGAAGTATTAAGTCAGAAATACATTAACCGAATTATCGGAATACACAATGTACAACACTGCGGTACGCGCATGACTTATTGAAGTTGCGTAGGGGTAAGATGAAGTTGGCACACTGAATGAGCTCGCTGGAGCAACATCACATCCTGTTTTATTGTTTTATGCCATTTGGCAAGGTTCAGGAAAACAGGCCTGCTCTTCCACCTAACCGTTGGACTTGGGTAAGGGAATTGGGAAGGGATGTTGTGTTGCCAGGGAACTTATGGTACCGAACCGACATTTGTCTAGTTCAGTCGAGCAGGGTTTGAACTCACGCTCTACCGTTCAGTGGGATCGTGAGAGCGAAAACGCTACCACTAGACCACCGATGTCGGAACAATTTACGTCACTTCGTTCGAAAATCAATGATTTTAAGAGCAGTTAATGTGTTAAGTGCAGTATTTCTCTCGGTGCCTAATGTTGATTTAATTTAGTGTTAATTCCAATGTAGTTTCCATTTCAGTCCTATTCTACATGAGTACGGTAGCTCTTCTTTGTAATTACTTTATTTATTATTTAATCATTCTTTCAGAAAAAGTAAGGAACATATCGTCTGTTCAATACTTAACTATTTTATACTCCTTGGAAGTTTTGAGGTAAACGAATTTGAATTTTTCTTAGAAGTTTTGTTTCTCCTTTTTTACTTTTTTTAAATCGAGAAAGGTCACATCAAGTTGTAGCAGTGTAGTGTCATGTGATCTGGACTTGACAACTCGATAGTTACACGATTTTTGCATTACCAAGTTGTAATTCTGAACCGACGAAATTATAATGAAGCTCTACGTAATAATATATGTGTTTCTTGCATCTTAACGTGTTCTCCGAGTGCTTTTTCTTTTGATTCGGGTACGGATTATCCGCGATTTCGGATTTCTGGATTCGCATCAGAGGGGTTTTTCAGTATTTTTATAATCTTAGCAGTATACCA
The DNA here is from genome assembly GCA_002313205.1 of Laupala kohalensis. NCBI lineage: Eukaryota > Metazoa > Arthropoda > Insecta > Orthoptera > Trigonidiidae > Laupala > Laupala kohalensis. The sequence continues at coordinate 1,073,681 of NNCF01126702.1, read as the reverse complement.
TATTGATTGTTTTGGTGTTCATCAAATAATTCCATATAACTTTTTGGCCTTCATTTGTTCTAGATTTTTGTTGGATTTCTATTTTTTTCTTTTATTGGGTCTTTAGGTCTCGCCAAAATCAAGGTCATTATCGGGTCTCTACAAAGGTTTTGTATTGGTATTCATGTATTGTAAAAGAATTCCCTTTACATTTCGGGTAAATATAAAAGACAGATGCATTGAAAGTTTGTGATGAATCAAAACATCCATGCTTTATTTAGTATTCTGTGTATCGTTTTCTACCCAATCACGTATCTGAAGTAGAATACCTGACATCGGAAGAATGGCATGCGCTAACTAAACGTATTATTTTATTTCCATGAATATGTTCAATAGAAAGTTTTTGTTTGAAAAGAACTTCGTCCAAGATCGATGTCTCGAGGCATCCAATCATTTTCATTCAAAAACGTTGAAATGCGTCTTTTAATACGACCTTTCTGCCGAATAAAACTGGCATGTGTTTTTCGTGGAGCTGTTCCATATTAATATGACCACGCCCATTTGTCGCTTCACTCTGAAACGCGACGTAGATCAACCTTGCCTATTGAAAGTTCTGTGAACATAAAAAGTGCATTTATAAATGCTGGTTTCTGTGGTATGCATTTTCTTTTCACTTTCCCTGATTCTATAAGATCCTTTGTGGTAAATGAGTTTTATTGTCACTCGATTTTACGTGTTATACGTCAATAGTACGATATTTATAAGACATGTTTGATGAAGATAGAGATTTTGTCTTTCAAAGCATCCACGCTGTTCGCGGGTATTCTTTGGGACTTCGAATCGTAAGCGTTTCCACTTCCATCTCCAGAAGTTCGTTAATAAAGATTTCATTTACAATATTTTCAATATTCTTGATCTTTTCGTATGCTTTTCGTATGAAATTTGAATCCTTCATGATCTTCTTCTTATCTGGCACTACAGCCCTTTGTGGTCTTTGGCCTTCGCGGAGTGTAGATCTCGCGCGATTTCTTGACCCCGGCACTAGAAGGAGGAGATGTGGTCAGCATCTCGCTCCGACCAGTTCGATCCCAGGAGAGATCCTGGTGCTCATTTTATAGCAGACTGAGTAGACCTGGGAGCCAGTCTGGATGTTGGGGCGTGATGAAAATCCCCACCTCACCGGGGATCGATTATATTTGTTTTAAGTCGTATAACTTTGAACGAGAATATTTTTTAATTTAAAAAATGCTTAGTCCTTGCTTTTTAAGCAATTTTTTTCTACCGCCTCGATTCATTTGATATACAAGATGAGCGAGCATATAGTCTTTCCGTGATTACAAAACTTTGTTTCTGAGGATGTTCGCTAGATACAGATATATCGAGAATACTTCTTCAGGGAAAGACTTTATAGTCACCCTGAACAGTAACCATTATTTATTTCTCTGATATGCTTGTATCACTATTTATTCTATTAATACTTCTCTGAAATGTCACTAACAAACGACTTACTGGTTGACATTTGACATCCCACAAAATGTAGTTTGTTTTACGAAGCTGTCTTAAGCATGCGATCATTTCTTGTAACAGAAGAGATAAAGAGAAATCTTTTACTCTATTCGGTAGTTTTGATGATCATTCAAAACATCTATTCTCAGAAAACATTGGCGACAATGTGCGATGGAAAAGATTCTCATTTTCATAGGCAGACCTGGACTTAGGAGGGGGTTTGTGAGTATGGCGTTTCTTATAACCATATTTTAATTTTATACGCACGTTTCTTCGGTTGAAAGAATCCTGTTTATTCTTTTCTTTGTTAGAAACGGCAAAAATATCTTCTTTAATATTATTTTTCTTAATTTTGGATATTCAATTTAAATCGTCATATTTTTCACTTTTTCTTTTTCGGAGGTGGGTGTTTTTACACACTCATTAGAAACATCCAATTACACAACATTAGAATTCCAATCATTAGAAACATCAATAGACAAAGAAACTCATATCAAGAGACAGAACCAATTAGTTCCTTTATTACTCTTAGTAAATCATCTTACCATCTAAGACTCATCTCATTATCGTCTTATGGTTTCTGATGTTCTCTATCCCATCTATCACTTCACATCGCTAAAATATTATTATCGAAGAGAAATGGACATCGTAGTATTGACCTGTTATGAATTCAAGATTCATATTCAAGCGTACGAAAAATTGTCGGCTATAGATTTATCATGCACAAGTGAATATAATTTTTGTTTGTTAAATAAATATTAATTGGGTCACCAATAGTTTTTTGAAGACAGAGAACCGTAGGGATTTTTAAGAAATTGGCAGGAAGGATATCTTTTACGCAACAGATTTATTTTAATCGCTTATTTTAAGAATCTATAGTTTTGAATATTGAAATACTAATTAAAAATATAAATCCAATTCAAAATATTTTTGATCTTAACACAAATAAGGATGTATCTGTAACACTTACTTTTTAATTTTTACATCTCCACTGATAACTGAGGAATATATATCGGATATTGTTTCATCTTTGATGATACGATGTAGAGTTTAGAGTTATTTACAAAAAATACAGAAAAGTGCTTTTAAAATATGTACCATTACATCAAAATTTAAAAAAATAGTACATCTTTTTCCTTGTATGTCTATCTAATATGCGGAGAAACTTGCTGGAAGTAAATTAATTAAACATACATTGTACTATTGCAAGACACAACCATTTTGTTTTATTTGTTTGGGTCATACCTTTAAGAGGCGCAAGCTATGATCAAACGGAACATTTCTTGATTGGAATAACGATTACTTACACTGTAATCAAAGTAGGTGTTTGGGATCAAGATATTGCTCTCCCTGTATTAGAATATACATCTAAATAGAAATATTTCAAATATAATCAAATTTTCTAAACATTATCTGTTAATCTAACATTATTTGTCTTTGATTGCCCATAGATTGAGTTGCAGAAGGAATGACTTACGATACAAAAGTCAGTAGACACTACGAGTTTTCGCGAAGGTAACAAATTCAAATAATTATTCTCTTTGTATGTTCCTAGTGAAGAATAAGCTATCGAATGTATCTCGTTCGTGAAATATACTGACAATTTGCCAATGGCATTGATAGAATTGTCAGATTGGATTATGGAGTTGCTTTGGTTGACTACAGACATTTTGCGAAGATAGTATCAATGAGAAGTGATAAATGATATTTATTATTTCGGTAGATTATCTGAAACCGCAATAATAGAAGTAAATTAGTTTCAATTTTTTAATTTAATAAGTATTATTAAAAGATTATTTTGGAAAAATATAATATTTCACAGTATTTAACAAATATTGGGGGTCGTCCAATAAAATATCTCTGCAATGATTTTCAACATTTTACTATTTTCCATAATTAAGTTGAGTGTTATTTCTGTCATCTAAATGCTAATTTAGAAACGAATAATGTTGTTTATATCCTCAAATAATTTTAACAATAATAATACGTGTTTTTGTCAGAGAACATGACTTGTAGAAATACTTCCAGAACAAAGATAATGAATATTTTCTATTAAATTTTCATATACTTTTTGAAGAGATACTTACCCATTAAATTCGGACATATTGAATTCCTAATTATATTAAGAAAGATTATTTTAATTCTCTTTGGAACTGTGTTATTTTACCTTGACAAATGGACCTCTGAATATACATGTCTTGGATTCCGAAGTCAATTGACGAGGAGCTAATTAGGGTAAATATATTCAGAGGGTCAATGGTTTTAATGATTTGTAAACATCTGTAGTTATTTCCCTTATCCCCTAATAATTCACAGATCTCTACCTTAAGGTGAGACCAGCACTCCAAGTTAGTCAAATCATGGAGATATAATTGTTTTCTTTATTATTATTGTAATTGTTTTAAAACTCAACAACGTGAATAATATCGAAGAAAAAACATGATTTAATTTGTATCTATCAGTTAGTCAGTACAAACAATGTTCAGGAACTCGTTTGAAATGCACTAGAGCATGTAAAAATATGGTGTCCGAACCCAACGGTTCCCTAATTCATGCATCACACCTCGGAAAAGGTGAAATATCTTTCCGTAATGGCGTATAAATAAAAGTTGGTCTTTTTTCGAAAATAAGTGTTTTCTCCACAACACGCAATGTATTACACCATCAATTATAATTGCAATTATTTTGTTTAAATGACCGGTGTGGTATGATTTTCAAGCTGAAATCTCAGTAAGTACATGTTACACTGTTTATTCATGCCGATTTCAGTTATTTTCGTAATTTAATTCCATTTACGCTAGTGCTACCTTAAGATCAGAAGTTGAGTCATGACAACAGCAACTGTTTCGAACCATGGAATTCGATGTGGCGGTGGAGAAGTGGAGTCCCGCCCGCTTCGGAGACGCCACCCGTAGCCGCTCACCTCCGCTCACCCTCCACACAATGATACACTGTGGCGAGCATTGTTCTCGGGCTGAGATCGTCACGTGTGCTCAGGGCAAGGCCTGTTCTCATCTCCACGGCCGTCTGCCATACGTGGGATGCATGATACGAGTACAGGGGGAGGAGAGACAGCTTGCTTTGAAGGTGGGTTTTTGTTCGCTTCACGTAGGATCAGAAACGTTACAATCTAACTTCTCAGCTCGTATGAAGTTAGATTTCGTAATGAATAAGCTTTAAGACACGGCGGCGTTCTTCAATAAGCAATTAAATATTTACTTCCACTAACACCAATCGTTGACGTTGTTTGAGATGATATCAAGTAAACATAATATAAGTATTAAGAAAATAAGTTTAATATAAAATGTATTCAAATATCGTTATTCGCGGAGGTAGTTTGAATCACAATTCTCTCAGTGACTCAACTACTGTTGATACATCGCTTTCTTTTACAAATTTTTCTTTCATCTTAAGTTCAGTGAGTCAGATATTTATTAATAATATATTTCATGATTTGACCGAAATTTTCTTTCGAAACGTTATGTTGGAATACAAATAGTCTACATATAATGTAGTAAAGTCATAGTAGATGAGAATATTGTCAATAAGTCATTGTTTTATTTATGTAGTACACATTTTAACGATTACCTGGAAAAGAGAGGTCTGCGAGAGGATGTGAAGTGAATTTTGTCAGGAAGACAGAGTAAAACATTTTTTACGGGAATGTATTTTGTATGGAGAGGAAAGAGGAGGATTTATATAAGTTTTAAAGAAAATTGGGCGTCATAATTTGGATAGAAAATCGGAATTTGTGACAAATAGAAAATAGGAGAAATACGAGACATTTTAAAACAAGGGATGGCAAGAGTAATTGAAAAAAAGAATGGGAGAAAAAATAAACTATGGAAGAATTAAACAAAAGGAGAAATGGAAAGAACAGGGAGCAGATTTGCGCTCGCCACCACGGAGCAGGGACGGGAATACTGATGAGACCTCGCAGCTGCTAAGTAGCACAATAAAAGCAAAATTGAGAATATTTTTGAATGTATGAACATTTATATTAAAACATTTATTCCAGTAGTATACACTGAGAGAACAGGTTTGGATGTGAGATCTAAATCCAGATGATGGAAAGTATTTCTCCAACCCTTTGGATGTGACATTTCAACCTTTATATGTGACATCCTAACCTTATAGTATCGAATCTTAGGATGTCATAACCAATGGTTTGGAAAATCCTAGGATTTGAATCTCTCACCCAAACCCAGGGTTCCCATATTCATTATGTTTTCTCGGTGTACATTATTATGAAATGAGCATTTGTATTGGAGCCTTGTATTGACACTGTCGGCTGACAAGGCGGTCTGAGTAACCATGGCCAAAATAAATGAAAAAAAATGTTTCATTGATGTGATAAATATCATGAAATCAAGTTTGCTCTTTCACCGAAATATATTGGGGAGGAAATGTACTAGATTGTCGAGGTACGCGAGGCAATGTATACAAAATTTTACGAATAGATGAAGGCATTCCCCTCTCCTAACATCCGCTACTACGGTAAAGGACATCGGTTTTTCTGCTCCAATTAGCGATCTATCAGTAACTGTACTATACTTGGCATATTGAGTTTCTCTTATGGTGAATAAGTTAGCATTATTACTTATTTCCCATTTGACGATTCCTTCCCGTGTTTCCAGAGGTTACCCATGATTCTAGTTTTCTATAAAACAAGTTCTAATAATATCTGAAGAAACCTATAGCTGAATCCTGAGAACAAGTCATTCGAGAACAATCAAGAACTATTGTCCTCTCTCAGCACGTCGCTCGTTGCAAGTTCCGGAAGCTGGTCGTATCCATAAACGATCAGAAATGGATGCACGAGTTACATGTAAGTAGGGTCCTGATCTTTTATTACTCTCCCAGCTCACGTCGCATCGACAGCGTGCTCCACGATCTGGAATCGTTCAGATCTAATTCTCGCGCATCATGACTTGACACGTGCTCATCCACCGAAGAATTGCTTCTTGCTATAATTAACATCTAACGGAATATGGCGATTTTTAGGCTGCGATATAAAAAAATAATATTCCGCTTTTTTATGAAATTGTGTTATAATTTGCGATTTGTTAAGAAATTAAGGGGGATTGCATTTCATATGCTTCCCTCCATCAGAGCTCTTTGAAGTTTCCTGAAATGACTTATATTCATAAAAATATCAAATATTTTTACTTCCCATTTTTATGTTTATAGATGTGTTTAAATTTTTAAAAAACTTCATATTTTTCGAACTACTCTACAAAAATTCATTATTATTGTTGCACTCGATTTGAAACATGAAGTCATCATCTCTCAGATGTACCGCATTCACAAACTAATTTCAATATCTACGGCCGCGTAATAGTTTTATAATATGATAGTTTCACCAGTGGAAGCACTAGATGTCATTAACATTTTGTGACCTAACACTTGACGAATTTGATAATTCAGCACATAAAATAAATATTTAGACACTGGCGTGTTAAATCATTTGATTGACTCACTTTCTAGAGTTTGAGTTATCTTGACGTCACCCGTCTTGTATTAGACGTCTATGATATAATACGCGTCTTGTGTTAAAAAACGCCACGCATGTAACACGCCCTGCATACTATATATATATATATATATATA
>NNCF01126702.1:1020641-1066565 GCA_002313205.1 Laupala kohalensis | reverse complement strand
ATATAAAATTATCTTTGTAAACATGTATTATTATCTTCGTTGTTTTTAAATTTGTATAACTAATAAACGCAACCTTAAAACATTATGTTTACAAAGATAATTTTACATTCTTCACTCATTCGAGGGTTTTGTCAGTCGCATAATGCACATCAGCAGTGTCTCCGTTTTTTAAATCCTGTGAGCACGTTAATATGTGGTCCATATGCTGGATTTCTCCACAGTCACACATATGGTTCATGATAAATCGCGATTTAGCCAGCTCATGTCTGCCTCTTCTTACGCCAACTCGGATTCGATTAAGAGTAGTCCACAGTCGTCTCAGGAGATCCAAACCAGGCACCTCTTGGGTTGGATCTTCCACTTGGCCACAGTTCCTGATCTTCATTTGCTGCCATTCTTTCTTCGACGTGTTTCGATCCAGGGACGAAATATCTAGCTGAAACAGGTTCCGGGATTTAAGACGCTTTCGTTGTGGAATAAATTTGTGAATGGATAACGAGGGATTATTGGAGATGATTTCTGTTCCGTTTTTAGACGTCTGTGGTCGGGGGGATCTGGGACAATACGGGAAGCCAAGGAGTTGGAGTGAATCTTAATGTTCCCGAGATTATTCTCTTTGTTTCCTTGAGTTGCACATCCAAATTCTTAATATGAGCACTGCGCATCCACACGGGAGCGCAGTATTCTCCAGCGCTGTACACAAGGGCAAGGGATGATGTTCTTAGTGTTTTAGCTTTGCTGCCCCAGGTCGTTCCAGCAAGCTTCATTAATAAATTATTCCTCGATTTTAGCTTTTGGCATATGTCTTCTGTATGAGATTTATATGACAAAGTGCGGTCTAATTTTACCCCGCAAATATTTGGGAGTTTTCAAATGTTTAAGGCGTTGCCCCTTTAGGCTGAATTTTAGTTCTCTATGCGATTCCTTGTTATTTAAATGCATTACTGAGCACACTGTTTTCGTTGGATTAACAGAAAGATGCCACTCTTCACAGACGCATAGGAGCTATTTTAAATCATTATTTAAAGCCTTTTCCAATTATTGAAAAGACTGTGTCTGTACCGCGATTGCCAGATCATCTGCGTAAGCAAAGCTATGAGCTTCCAGGTTTGGGGTATCAGAAGTGTACAAATTAAAGAAAGCCGGGGCAGTACGGAGCACTGGGTAAGGTCATTATTCAGGACCCGCGTCTTGCTGGATTTACCACCCAGAGTAACGGTACTTTAAAGTTACATTCTCTTAACATATTTTCCACGAATGAAGTTACTTTCCTACATTTCGTCACCCTCGCCAATTTAATATCAATCCATTGGTCCATACCATGTCATACGCTGAGGTGAGGTCCAAGAAGACTACACCGGTATTCTTTTTTTTTTTTTTTGAAAACTTTGCTCTATGTAAGATGTGAGAGTCAGAACTTGCTCGCAGTAGCTTCTTTCTTTTTGAAAGCCTGCTTGCGACACCGGGAACACCTCTTCCAGTAGTGGTCCCAGTCTTCCAGTAGTGGTCCCAAAAGAACCTTCTCAAACATCTTATAGGTTACACTGAGTAAGTCTGTAATCTATTGGATTATTACCGCTTTTGCCTTTTTTCTGGATGGCTATTATTTTCGACTCCTTCCACTTCTGCGGTAGCTGACCCGTATCCATTATTGTCGTGAATAATGTCGCGAGCCATTTCACACCATTTTATCCAATATCCTTCAGGAATTCAGGTAGAAGTTCATCTGACCCCGGAGCTTTAGCAATCTTAGTTTGTTTCAGTGCATCAATAACCTCGTCATCAGTTACTCTTCTCATCAGTGTTGATTCTTCTGCTAAGATCTTATCCATACTTGTTCTTAATTGTTTCTTTGTCTCGAATATTTTAGATACTTTTAAAATACTTTTGCTGATTCGATCTGGGGAAATGTGGGCTTGGTTCCTATTACGAAGTTAAGTCTCTCCTAATTTTCTCAGGTGTCCTCAGCTTCTCCGACTGGAATGGGTGAAATTCAAGTTTTCCACGGTTTCATGCCATCATTTTCTTCGTTCTTCATCAAGTAGGAGTTTTTCTTCTGTCTAGTAGAGATATCTGTTTACCTCCATATTTATTATACTTCTGTAGCAAGTCTGAAAATTCTTTTGTTCAACTAGGTGTACATTCTTTGTAGGCACCTCGTAGTATATATTTCTAGGCTGCTTTAATAATTAGCCCCGTGAATCGATCATAGTTTCGGGGTATAGCTGGGATTCTTCGCACATTTTTCTCAACATATGCTGAGAAAAGAGGCCAATTAGCTTTTCTTAAGTTCCATCTTGTGAGTTCAGGGCTATGGAAGTCTGTGTAGAACTTTCCTGTAGGTCGAAAGTGGAACATCATTCACTCCTCGCGATATGAAGCATAATTGAGGTGTAGTTGGCGAGTCCCACGTTCTCGACTGGATGGTTGGTTGGTCCTTGGCATCATATATTAACTAGTAGTATAAATCTGACCAGTCTGCAAACTTTATCCCACCATCGTTATTAGTTCGATAGCCTCACCTTTGATGTTGCGAGTTGAAGTCTCGAAGGAAGACTGCTGGATGTTGCAAATGAGGTAGGACTGTGAGTCTCCAATTCTGTGATGGAGGTCTGTATATGTTGTAGATTAAAGTGGATTTAATTTTAATTCCTATCGCAAATTCTTGAACGGGGAATATTTCCGTTACCGCACTGACTAGGTCATTCTTAACAAGAATAGCAATACCATATTTTTCATGGCCTTTAAAGTTAATTATGGTGTATCCAGGTATATGAAGTTTCTGCTCTTCCAAATCCGAGAGGTGAGTTTCCTGGACAGAAAGAACATCCACCTTTTCTTCTATCGCAGTCTTGACGATAATCTCACCTTTGACTTTGCTGAAACCCTTCACATTGATTAGGCAGAGTCGCAGTTGGTGTCGTTGCCGTGGGCCAATACATGAACCACTTCATTTCTTTCGGGAGAGTCTCTTGCTCCTTCCCTTCTTAAAACTTCTAAAAACTGTCTGGAGAGGCCGGGAGGCTGTTAAACGTTCGGTTACTGTATCGGCTGTATTCGGTTTTCCAACTGCCAATTAAAGTCCTGATTGAAGGGTACTAGTTCACTCATTCGATCCCTCTCTTTTACCGTAATATTGCAGTTGGTACAGGGGCACCACTAGGAGGAGCAGCCTTACCCCTTGTACATGTAATATTATAAAGTCACTAACTGAATCTGTGTATTTAACTCAGGCAATAGTTAATGAAAAATGTTGCGACTTTTGATGTATCAATTTACTGTATTGTGTAAAATTGATGTATATGCTATTATTTGATTATATGAATAAATAATATGATCTAAGAAAAAACTAAAAATCGATATCGTAAAATCAAAAATTACATAATAATATGCCGAGTATAAAATATGTAGATGATATAGAGCTTTGCTCGAATTGAAAACCCAAATGGGAACGATATTGAAACAAAATGAACTAATGGGTTCCAATGAATCGTAAAATTGTTTTCCAATGAATCGTAAAAAGCAGGTGCCAATGTACATACAGGCACATCGTGATGACACAAATGTTCAAAAAAATAGAATTTTACACGGTGGAATTCGATCCTCGGATATAGAATTTGAAAGTAGCACAGGCAATTTTGAATTAGTGCTCACAATAGTGAAATATAAAATGAGATGACATTAATTATGTGCTCTAATCTGAATTTCCGAATCAGATTCTAATCAGAATCCGATTAATTAATCCGAATGATATTAATTGCTTGCTCTAAAACATCTATGGAAATCACTCTTTTAAAATCAATCTTGAAATATAGTCCCATTCTTGAGTTTTACATACACGGTGAAGTACAATATTTTCTCTTCTTTCCTCCTTTACCCATAACGATCATAGGGACTATAAAATGAATAGTTAAAGTTAATGGTGAAACCAGTGTCTTATGATCTGACATATCACTTTTGTTTTACTCTCGGGTACATAATGGCTTCAGTAACAAATTCTAATCGTGGAGTCCGATGCAGCCCCCTAGCGGCGGTCACCGGAGTCACACAATAGAGCATTGGGGAAGGATAGTGTGTCCCATGCGCTGTAAGTATGTGGAGACGCCATTGTGCTGTCTAGGTGTCGAAATCTCATTACCAGGATAGTGGCGTAATAAAGAAAGAAATGTGTATCTGTCAATTTAGAGGAGCCATTTATGGATAATTTTATTCCCATGTGTTCATTTTCTACGGAATCAGATCAGAACGGATTTTCTTTCCATTAATGATATAATTAAATTATTTATGAGCATGTAGTGATTTATAAAGTTGATACATTCATGTAGTCAAATCTCAATTTATAAAATACATCGTCCTATTTTTCCTCTTTAACATAATCAACTTCCCACAATTCTTTTTAAATTCAAGAAAACGGATGAACCGACATATTTCACTTCAGTATTTATAACAAATTAGTTTTCAAAATAACAAAAAATATCGTAAAGTTTTGGTAAATTAATACACATTTGTATTAAGTATGTCCGAGCAATTTAATAACTACGCTTTAATTGAGAAATCTGTGTACTAGAGTAGCACTCCATCAAGAGTAATAGATTCCAAGAGAATAGAACAATAGTCATAGGTAAAAAATTTAACAGGTTAGTTCATATAAATAAAATAATCCCAAATTTACCTAAAATTGTCTGGATAAAATATATTAATAATATACGACTATTAGTAATTCTTTTATAATCGGTGTATTTTTATCAATACGACACTAGACCAAGTCAAGAATGATTGCAAGCAGTCTAAACATTTTGTGAAACGTTAATATATTGAATACTACAATGGTGGAAAAAAACAGTTATATATAAATTGTAAGGTAACAGATTAATTAAGTAGAGTGATGATGGGAGGCATGGGTCGAACTCGGGAATTCCATCTTAACGCGCTGGCGCGCTACCACTACGACATCCCATGTACCATTGTCATTCAACTAGTGATGACCCTCGAACCTCAGAGGCGACCCCATTCGAAATTCTGTTCTCCTTTTGAGGCAATTCCTACAGAGAATACTTTCTTGTGGATCGATGTGTTTCGTGTCTGGAGGTTCACAAACATACATAACTATAATATTGTTGTTAACCACACCGCCAGGTGACAGATTAATTATGTAGTATTTATTATATTATGGTTATATCTGAGTTCGATTACAGGTCTCGTCTCTCAATTTTATTCAAAATAACATAATTAAATTAGTTTTTTTTTCTGGATAAGAGTTTGTTGGATTTTTAATGATCCATTTGGGTAATACTGTACTGTACTCACAGAGTGTCTATAATCCATACTCCGTCTCGTAAAAGATTTAAATTAACAAAACAAACACTAATGATCCTTAAGATTAACCTGCAACATCTTCCCTATGAAATCAAAAAAAAAAAAAAATGGAAGAAGTCTCGTTTGTTACCTAGCTTTAAGCAACACTCAAGAGGAAGCGGAGACAATAGAACGGCGCATCGGTCGCTCTTGCGCGCGTCGTGGCTGGTGCATTGTGCTGTCGAGGGTCGCAAGCTTGTTATCCGGCGCCGGCCGCGCACTGTGCCGCGTGGGCGAGCCAATTTGAGCGCCCCCGCAGAGACGCCGCGCCGCCGTGCCGCGCTGACCGTTGTCCCGAGAGGAATGGGAAGGGGAGGGCGACAGTCGACCACCGCGAGTCGGACCGAAGCGCAATCGATGCATCGCGAAGACGTTCCGCTCTGGAGCTCCTCGTTTAGACTGGCTCCAATTATTGACTCCTAACGAGATGTTTTTGTTTTCCCGTGACAAGAGAATGTTGAAAGTTGAAACAAAAGTGAATCATTATGTAAAAGAAGTAAACTCTAGAAAGGGTCATGAATCATAAACGACCGGACGATCTGATTCTAAACATCTGTACACATTTCTATTATAAGTGATGAAAGTTAAACCAATTATTATAAACAAATAAAATTGTAAGTATTCATTTCTTCTTTCATCCCGAAAATGATCAAGTGTTTCCAGGAAACCAGATTTAATTATATCCCTTAGTCAATATACTAAGTATGAACATAGTTCCATGAAGTAATCTAAACTCACTATTATTGTGAAAAGGTATATGCAGAAATAATCTTGGGGATACGGTACCTTGTAGTAAATATTATAATATGTAATGGTTAAAATTGATTAGTATTGTGTTACGAGTGGTAATTGTATACAAATTTTGAATGTTTCTCTCTCACGCCTCATTTTCAATGTATTAATTTGAAAAAAGTATACTTTTAAGCACACTAACATAACTGGTTACTCTTCTACGACATAAATCTCTTGTAACGGAGATTCCTAGTAAGAAATTTCCCAAACTTATCCGTCTGTTTACAATTACATTTTTACAGTTTCCATTGAGACAACGGGGTAATCGTAAACAAAGAACTCTCTCCTAACTCAAAGTATGGAACGAGTGACAGTATACGCATGTGTCATTGTAGTTGAAGGAATATTAAATAGTGCTAACACTGACAGTTTCATTGATCATAAGAACTCCCAAAAACCCAAAAATAACTCACTGAATGTTAATTACACGCGTTTTCTTTTTATTTTAGTGGATAAGCCCTGTTTCAACCATGTATTAAGACATTGTATAAAATTTTAACGTCAAATACAAAAATTTCGAATCAAAGCAAGGAAAGATAAAAGCAATACATTCCACGAATAGTTATTTTGCCAGAAATCGTAATAACATTTTACTTAATTATTTTTTCATATACCGGAGGTGTGATTCTTTTGAGATTTATTTTTTATTTCAAAGACATTTCATTATCGCTAGGGCGAAATAAGTTTTTGCGTTATCAGTTCTTTTCATGTCTTCCAATTCATCTCCCATTCCGTTAACTTCAGTCCGTTAATTTTTTTAAGCGTTGTTTCCGCGGTAAATGGCACAGCGCGCCTGGTCAGAAATTCATCTTATGTCGCATCATCTGGACTGACGACCTGTTACTGCACAAGGCCATCGGAGGGTCCGTTCTTTCCCGTGAAATATCGGTAAATGCTCGGACATCATGCTTTTGCCTCTCTATTTCTAGGGCTCAATGCCTCAACACTGAGATTCCCACGCTGTGCGTCGAAGAAAGGGTATAAAATTGAAAATACGCTGTCCTCAAGGGCACATCGGCTGACGGAAAGTCTTGAGAACAAGGGTTACTCAGATAAGGTCATGTTATAACGTTTCTACTAGAATTCAGGGATTTCAATTGCAAATGCTAGGCAAAGAGTAGAAAAGATTCAGTCATTTAGCAGCGGCGATGGTCCTCTCCCAACGTCTGTTCCCACCCTCGACTCGTGGACTGACCTTGAATTCAAAACCTACATAGTGAATGAAAACGAATAAAAAAATATTTAGTCCACGATCTTGATGTATTTACATTCAGAGTTTTTACAGTGTAATTTCAATTCACTTCAAAAGGGCTATATTTTAACAACAACAAAAATATACAATATATATGACGCGGTTCAATACCCGTGCGCCTTACAGAGGCCCTAAAATGTACCGTGGGCTGTGCATACTATACCCTAGTATTAACTCTCAGTGAGCTGAAACGGTAAATAAAATTAGAGGTATTAAAATATTTCGATTATTTGGAAGGTAAATGAAATGAGTAGCGGGAAAAGAAATTAATAAGTGTTAATAAGTTATAATAAGAATTTTTTTTACTGTAATGTAATTTAACTGCACATGTACACGGGTAAGAAAACATATATACGAGAGCAAATCAAAATGTAAGTCGCAAACGTCAGTTTCCCGTAAACCGTTTTACATTACGAGCGCATTTTTTGCTAGCAGATGGCAGCAAATGCATGCTTGTATAGGCTGCGTGACATCTCGTAGGCACACAGTCAGTCAGAGGAAGCCAGTACTATGGTGGTTGTGTTCCACGAGTGTACATGAGAAGAACAGCGTACAATTGTGCATTTTTGTGGGCCAAAGAATAAGTGCACAGAAGAAGTGCATCGCGGAATGGATCCCGTGTATGCTGAAAAGTGTTTTTCATGGAAAGCTGTGTTCAATTGAATTCAGAAGCTTAACAAGGGAAGGCAAAGCATTAGAGATGGGGAGCGTCCTGGTCGTCCTGCGGAGATGTCTACTGTAGTCACAGAGCAGCGTGTGTCCTTGACTGATTAACATCCAAAATAACAGTTAACTTTGACTTTCGTCAAATTTCCTGCAGCAAACTAACGATTTAATAATTAACGAAGTTAACTATTGGAGTAATGGACTAACGGTTAGCGAAGTTAAATTTCAGATTACCTTTTCCCACCTCTGGTTGTATTGCATCAACGACAGGGTTAAAATTTTGTTATTCATCCAGTCATTAACTTCTAGTTTTGACCGTCTTTTAGTTTCTCTGACTCCCACAGCGGCGCTCAGATCAGTTGTTTACATTTCCCTTTTGTTTACAATTACCCCGCCTTACCCTACCTATTGTCTAATACGCATTTAAAAAAATTCCTAATTGAAACTATTACTAGTTAAACTCGTACGATAAATCACAAGGGAAATTAAATAACACTAATATTCTATACAATAATAACTTCTACTCTTATTCAGCAAGACTATTGATTTTATATACCGGGACAATATAGCAGATATACATTCCTCCATCTGCTAATTGGAGGCAAATGCGTATGCCGCTGTACTTGACACTTCTGGAACAAGATTTCTCTTACGGCTTCATTGGATAGTTTAACAGAATTTCTGGAGTGGTCCATTGCTTGTTTCTACAGAATACACTAGCATGAGCCCATACGCAGTTTTTGTTGTTGTTTTTTTACAATAAATTATAATCGTCCTATGAATAGATCGTAGAATTAATGCATAAGTAATGACTCTCAATTGTGGACGTGGCTGTGTTGGAAAAAGGTTGAGACCAGAGATGTTTGCTTTAGCGTTTGTGGGTGTTTGCGCAAGTTACAGAGAGAGAGAACGATGATGGGATGAGCATAGGCAGATCCCGAGGGTCCCGTTATCAGAGTTTGCGCTCGCGCGAGCCGAGGGACCAGGCAAACTTGAAACGACGTTAAGCTGACGGGTGTGCTGACAACCCCACTGTGGTGAGCATGCACCAAATACACTATGTACAGAAGGCGTCAGGCTACGTTTCAGAGAGACGATGCCGTTGATCTAGGAATAAAAAACCGCGAACCCATGTCGAGAATCAAACTGAAATGGTTTTGCAATTATCCCTATACATGTCACGCCAGAGTAAATACAGCTGAAGTTCACACTTTCTTATTGTCTTGTTCACATTTTGTTATATATTCAAATTAGAAAGAAATGATGAAATAAATAGTAGATTCAATATTTAGATTCAAGACCAAGTACATCATTGTCTCCCCCTTTTCTATTCGCAAAAGCTTTTAAATGTTATATTTTTTGTTAATTATATTATAACGTATAAGTACAGTATAAATATATCGAATGTTGCAGACCACCCTTTCAGGTCGCCTAAACTTAGAAAACGATTTTGACTAAATTCGTGAAATACATTATAATCTTTAATTTTCTCTATAAAATGGCGAAAGGTAGCCCTCAACAACAAATGTGGAGCACGGGTGAGTCGCAACTTCAAATGGGAACTTCAAATTTTTAAATGAGAACCATTTTCAAGCAATTACTATCGTTTTATTCTGTACGGAGATGATTACACCTTTGTTGTCAAGATCTATATAGTATGCTTGAAAATTCGTTTTTGCTTGGTATCATTTTTGTCAGAATTATGTTCAGACACCAAAATTAAAACTAATTGTTTGCCTTATACTTGCACGGTAACAAAATAATTTGCAGTAAGAATTATCCGGTAAGTAAATCATTCCCGCCGCCGAGGATACGGATGTAGGTGTGACTGAACGGTGAGTCCGGGATCATCTCTGGATCAAGACGTCCCGGAAGGGAGGAGTGGTGTCAGAATGAGGGAGGAAGTCAGCCTCCTTACGATATTTTATCGGATTGCAACACCATCTGCTAATACATGAACAAAAAAAACAAAACAGAAGTGACTCTTTCTTTAGTATAAAATAAAAATCCGCAATAAAGAAGTTAGATTCTTATTTAAAATTTCGAAGTTGTAAACAAACTCCCTTGTCTCCTTATTATATTGGAGGGCTACTTACCACCTTTTGATAAAAAAACAAAAATAATCTCACACTTCAAGATTTTCGTCAAAATTGTTCCTCTGAGTTTTAACAGGTCTGGGCATACTAAATATTTTATTTTCACATAAATTAATTGTTGTTTACTTGTATCGTTAGTGGATAACGTTTAAGAGGATAACAGTGAATAGCCTTATATAGTTTGTTTTCCTCTAAATTCTTGCTATATTTATGTCATGACAGGATCGAAGGACAGCTGAGTGTTCCGAGAAGTCCCGTCATAGCTATAAAAACAAATTTCATACACTTACAGCTCTGTTGCACGTGCTCCATCGGTAGCTGCGGCCTGCGAAAGAAAGTTAGCGAATGCAAAGATACACAAACAGGAACGCCTTAGTATGGTACATTTGGTAATTAGTGAGCCAGAAGACCGCGGGATAAGAAAGAGAACCCTTCAAAACTCTAGGTGATTGATTGAGTCCAAGCAACACAGATTGACTCTGAGCCAGAGTCTATTACTGCCGCAACCGGTTCTTGCCTGTGAGAGATCTCGCCTTGGTGACGCCTAAACAATAACAACGCGTGATGCGGCTACAAATTTTTCTGAATCTGTGGGAAATATAAATAGTTGCAGTTCCATTTCGATATTTGGTCCACAAATAGTCTTAATTCAGGCCTGATTAATAATCTCATTCGTTCTCAAGATTACAAGTTGAATTGTATTAAGATTTATCCATTACAATTTAAAAATACACGATACAAATATTAAAAATACTTTTTTTAAATAAAGAATTTAATAATATACATTTGTTGATGAGAATTAAAATATCATGTTACTACTAAATATGATCCATTAGTTTCCCTCCGAAATATTCGCTAAAGAAAAAAATGGCCTGCGGGCTAAGATGAGATGGATAATGTTGCTTTAAATCATATGATAATCTGATAAGTGAGAAATTAGAGAAAAAAAGTTGAATTGAATGTAACATAAATATACGTTAAAAGGTTGTCTAATTTAAAGAAAAATTCTAGTAAGATGTTTCAATAACTAGTATTTCAATCATAATTTTCAATTCATGGCATTTCAATTATAATTTCGTGCTAATGTATTCCCATGATCATTAGATAATTAATACAATGAGTAACAATCCGAAACATCGTATTACCCCATTCTCGTGTATATTCGTTTCGTATACAAATAGTTGAACCAAAATTTTTCATCACGTTGTTCACTCAGCTTCAACATGCTTCGAATGTTCCTTGTTGTACTAACTTTCATTATCGCTGTTTGTTAAAAAAAGATCAAAGTCAGACTTGTTCTTCCTTGAATGTTTTGTCAGGTCTAAAAATACGTGCTCATTCTCCATTCAATCCGCCATACTGCCACTTCGTAGCTCAGGAGGTACCGTTTTAGCTCATCACCAAGTCATCCCGGGTGCAATTCCCGGTGGGGTCAGAAAAAATTAGTAGCTTTCCACATTAATGTCCCAGTTCCTATAGCTGTGACTACTGAAAAGGAAACCATACTCCTAGTATTAATAAGTCTTACTATTACTAACAACTCCTACTAACCCCTCCCCGAGGACCCAGCTAAGCGGCCCACCTACTAACAGTAGCCTACCACCAACTCCTTACTCGTATTGCTCTATGGAGATAAGCTTCAGTACCACGCTACATTTCCTATTTACAAATACTACAATGAAAAAAATATCCGCCATAGATCATCTTATATTATCGACATAAAACCCAAAAGGTTCAAATATTACAAAAGTGATAGGATCTTAAACTCGTGTATGAAGAATTTCGCGAGCCTGAAATTGCGAGAAAGAATTTCATACTATAAATTAATATCCTCATAGTTTTTTAATCTTTATACATCTTAAGTTTCAAATTATTCTAAATTAGAGTTTTTTTAAACCAAAGTTTTTAAAAATTATTTTTATTGAAAAAAAGTACTACCAAAATTCGGTATTAAAGCACACAATTAGCATCACATCAGCATAACGTAATGACCTAGTTTAATTTCCGGAAAAGTTCATTCTATAAGGTTTTCTCAAAATCCAAGGGAGCAAGAAATTCGGGAATGGAGCAATTAATTAGCATCAAAATAATACTAAATTAGGAGCTTAAGATATGTATTCTGCCATAGTCTTACAGCCTAGAAGCGTCATTCAACTTTAAAAATGCTTTTTAGTATGAAAATTAGAAAAAAAATTAAAAACAATTTTATACAAATGAAAAATCTTAAGTCTCTTTTAATGTCTTGTTCTAGACATTTCATTCGAGGTACAAAATACGATCACATTAAAATCCCTCTGTCGAAAATTTTATGATTACAAATTTTATGGTCCATGTGCTGGGTATATGAGTGCTTGCAATAATTCTCTCTCCATGACAATATCTCTATTGAAGAAATATTTTACCCAATTTTGACCGAAGAATTTTATGTTCGAGTGTGATTTTTCGTTTTTCTCGATAAGTAAATACGATTTAATAAGGAATGAGTGCAGCAAAGTCAACACGTACCTATATCCTTGTTTCCATCTTTAGAGTCACCTTGAAGTTCGTAAGGTACTAAAATACAAGATAGAACAACTCTGGGTACACAGTGGGTTATTATTCTCTAAAGATATGTTATAAAATTCTATATCAGAACCAATACGTTTTCTCTTCAAAACTGAAATATTCTTCAAAGAACTTAAACAATGTTTCTGATACATTACTCCTCGCTCATAAATTAAAAATTCCATGCATATTACATGGCTCTTAATCGCTCCTTCCATTTTTTTTACTTGCATTAACAACTCCAGCCGATGCGAGAGTACTTCTGACACAAACGTTCCAACGTTGACCTGCCATGCTCTGATTACAGGGTACATGGCTTTGAGAACCCATAGCATTAGCATATAACAAGTGACAGGGTGAAGCGTCGGTTTCCTCGCCAGGCGCGCTAGCGTCGACGCCGCAGCTGCCGACATCTTCACATTGTGGACGCTCCAACGCCGCCTTCTTCATCGCCACTGGGCGAAGCAACATGGGCGGCCTCCGAAGACGACTGGAATTATAACCCTTTTCTCTCGAGCATTTTTTTCATATACAACTGTGTCAAGCTTTTGTAGCTTCTCTTATCGCTATACTAACGAAACTGCGCGATTCTAAACATTTGCTCGCGATATCATTCTCTCAAAGCGATCATCGCATTTCTTATGTGGTTTTGCACGCACATAATTTAATTACTCCGTACATTTTTTACCACTCTAGTTTCAAATGTAAAATAATGATAAGTTTATGTCTATATGGAAACGTTCGTTCATTTCGGGAGATCATGGGGGATTTAAGAAAGAATTTTTGTACTATATTTTATAAAACTAAATTTATCACGTGAAAGCTACAGTAAACTCTATTAGAGTAACAGTGGAAATCAATAAAATTTACTGATTAATAGCCATTGTAGACTCACTAATGTTTTTAGAAGTTAAATTTACAATAATTGTAGTAATCATTTATGTTCCTTTCTATTTTTCAAGTTTAAGGGTTGTATTTTTTTTGTCCTTATGCAAGATCAAGATACACTCTCTTTTGTCTTGCCAACTAGACATCTTCCACTGAAGAATATATTGTATTAAATTTAATTTGAATTTGAATTACAAGTTCTACTTCTTTGTTCTTTTTATTTTTCAAATTGGAATAGGGACATAATTACAGGTAAGGATAATTTATGAGTAACACTGTGAATCAAAAGAAACGTAAAAAGAACGTCTAAACCCATTGACCATTAGAAGAAAACGAGACAAACTCCAATGAAAGATGAGCATTTGTATAGTATGAGGGTGTGAGGGTGAGTGAGTATGTGGGTGACATCTCATCTGTTTGTTTGTTTATTTATTTATCTAACAATCTGATACTTATTTTCATATTTTCTTTTTCTTTGTTTCTTTTTAGGAAAAGTGATATTAAGTATAATCCTTTCCTATAAACCAGACAACGTGACTTCCCTCATTTTTATTAAATCGAAAACTTCATAAATTTTCCATTTTTTATTTCTCTTTATTGACTTATAAATAAAAATTACCCTAAAATGTCTCTCATTATTCATTCCTGAGAAAGAAACAACCACTATACTTCATGACAATGAACAAGTTCATCGTTCAAGGGGAACTTTATTACAACATAAACTTTTTACTGTTTGTTATTTATCTTCTCAGATACTTTACACGTTATAATATCGACGCCGAACCTTTACTTGACATTTACGTATGCTCCATTATTACATAGTTAAACATTCCAAAAACCAACATGATTTGCATGTGATGAGTAAGGCGGCGAGTGTTTGTATTCTCACCATGTGCGAGAATTTTGGCGGCGCAGCTGCTGCTTGTTGGAGCTATAAATACTTTTAAAATAATACTCCCGTGTTTAGAAGATAAAAAATTGATTATTAGTCTGTGCTTTTACGCTAATTAAATATTTACATTCAACTCTGAGATTAGAAGTTATATTTTTAAATTTATTTCCCTTNATATATATATATATATATAATTTGAAATACCCTGATGTTGAATACCAAGCAGAGCGTACAGTTCATAATTCAATTTTGATGTGAAAATCTTTAATTTAAAATCAATAAAGAACGTTTAAATTTTTCATGCTCTAATCCCAAAAACGTTAATTATCGGGAATCATTCGTCGCAATAATAACTGACAGAAATTACTAGAGACTCGAGATCTTCTTACTCCCATTACTCAGCAAGTTAATACTTTTAATAAAGAATTATATCACTAATTTCAATATTTTTATACTTCTTTACTTTCTTGTATTTCTGATCAAATGTGTTTTGAGTAGATCTATAAAAGATTTTATTGGAAGATCTTGAATTTTCAAGCAAATGTTTATTTAATTGCATCCGGGGTATATGGAAAGAATTGCTAGTTTGCGATTAGTTAAAATTCACATCTGAAATCATTTAATGCTGTCTGAAACGTTCTAAAATGGTAATCGATTTCTGTCGTATTTCTGTTTTGCATAGACTACCTAAAAGTCTTCAAGAATTATTACCACGTATTGACATAACATTTCCTCGTAAAGGATTGATATATTTTCACGAAAAGAATAGAGAGAATATGAGAATACCATTGAAAGGCGAGAGGTAATGGGAGGTCTGAGAGAAAGAAAATCAGGCAGGTTAATGCACACTAGACATAGTTGATTTTATACGAGTAAATTTATAAATTGATCATTAAACATCAAAATCTAATCCAAATATTAATTCAAGAAAGAATCCGGAAACGGGATGTTGTATCAAAGGAAGCAATTTTTGTGAAAACGGCACAAAATTTATTTTTATACATATGATATTTACTTTGAATTATTTCATATCCTTCTATTTCCTTTATACGAAAATCATATTACGAAAATGTGTAAAATAATTTTTTGAAGTGACAGGAATGCCCACATTGCCACCACCTTCTACTGGAGCCACAACGAACGCAAATTTCCGATGAAGAACAGAAATTAAAAAATATTTGTATTATGAAGTTAAACGTATAAAAAGCAAAAGTGGAATCGTACTGTGGTCGCAGCGAAAGCAAAAAATGAGAGAGGAGCCAGTGTTAGTATTACAAGATTGCCAACTCTTCCTGTCGCTGTAGATACGCGGACGTTTTACTCGTGTCAGCGGAATCTTAGAGAGTACACGTTCGGATGCTTCCGTCTACATCAACCGATTCGTAGAACCGGCAGTAATTGAGCCAACCGTTTCGTAGATAGTAGAGTCAAGTGACTGACAGAGGGCTTGATCACTAAACTTTGGTCGGCGTTAGCTTGAAGTTAGCTTTCGCACCGATTATAGCAGCTTTGTGTGGGTACCGTGGCAAACTATACAGCTACACTAGATCACCCCGAACCAAGAATGATCTACACTAGGTCCCCCCACCACAACAGAACAGATATATGAGAACACGTACTTTCCCTTCATTGGTTAAATCTCGTTACTTTTTTTTAGCTGAGAGCACTTAGAAGAATCATTACTGCTACACTTACTGAGCGCTGGAGTCATCATCTCTTAATCACACATATCTAATACTATCGTGTCAATCATACCCCTCCGTCGCTAGCATTGTCCCTGTCGGCATCGGAGATAATAAAAGCATGGACGTGTTTGTTTTCCCGCTTATTCATCCAGTCGCTCACGGCATTCTCATCATGTCCACTGCTCGCTATTCTGTCCACAAAACCCCCGCACCCGCCTCGTGATACGCCTTTCTGTCCTCAATCATCCCCTCCTCGTTCTCCTTTGCGGCGGCGCCCCAAAAATCCTCCCCTCCCCCTCGTCTCATATGAGGGCCTTTCATTAAAACTCAGTCGCATTACCATTATAATTGTGAGATGTTCGTTTCTGGACCTTCGGGCGCCGAATCTCTTCGTTTAGAATCCCCGTGTTTACACAGCACCTGCTCTGCCACTCAAATTGGATCACTCGCTGCAATTACGAGATGGTCATGAGGCGCACAGACGATTCCATCGAGATTATGGACTCCATTCGAACGACAAGGGTTCTCGAATTATCGATGCTCTGTAAACACGGACGGAGACGACAAGAAACGCACGCCTCTTGCGTCAAAAACTGCCGAGAATGAATCTCTTTTATGGTGTGGGTACTCAACAGGGGCTACGTTGAACGAGAAATGGCTTCGATTCCAAGTAAGGGAAGCATGTAGATGGTCTATATCAACAACGAGAAGAATCCATTCCTCTAAGAGATAAGGTGCATACCCCAAGGGGATTTCGAACCGAAAGCGGATAATGGATTCGGTAGACAGCGCGTTATCGGCGCCGTTTCGGACATCATCCATTATGGAGAGTGTTTTTATGATTCTGAGGCTAAATCACTATCACTCACTAAATAATCCCAGAAAATGGAATGGGTATCGGAGATAATGACTGTCACGACGAGAGAAGAAAATATGGTTGGAATGTTCGCTGGGGACATTTATTTTCAGATCGACCTTGTAATATAGGTCAATGTGGGGTGAATACGTTTTAATTTCATTCTTTTTTTCTTTCTTCAAATTACTGTGAAATTGTTGAATGACATATGAATTGATTTATATATTTAAATTTATAAATACGTGACGTATTTTGTAAAGCCCTTTGAGTTTCAAGTCATTTCTCTGCCAATTTCATGAACATAAGTAAAGTAGTTTAGACGTATGACCACAACTAACAAATAATCGCACATTCCCATTCATTATATTAGTAAGGATTGTACTCGACCATACTTCATTTTGAACCGTTGAAAATATGCCATAGTTTTATCCATAAAACGTACTACCCATATTTTTTATATATTAGTGGCTTTTACACACTGTAAACCACAGAATAAGTAATGCGTTTCATTCAAAAGCATTAAATTATCAAGAACAAAATATAATCCATAATTTTGTTTCAATCAAATCAAAATCGTATACGAATCAAGTTTAAATTAAATTTATAGTTACAAACACCTTCTTAGTTATTTTAACATAGGGATTTTGATATTTTAAGTGAAAATTAGAAAAAAGTAATCGTCATCGCCGGTTGTTTCATTAATTTTCATCTCGTTATTTTTGCTCTTTTGAGGTCCCCCTGATCCCCTCCCCTCGTCGCCATGGCTGCAACAGCACAGCTTCAGTGGCGGTTCTGAAGACAATTCAAGTAAGCCCGTAGTAAAGAAAATGTAAAGTATCTTTCATTTGACAGATGATCCCTTGCTTTCTGATTAGAAGGTAACCATATTTTCGGCCTATCTCGCCTCAGCACAAGACGGATATAGCGATTACGTAAATATAAATAGACTCAACGGTCACTGCTGTAGGATATCCGTGATAACATGCGACAGAAGATATTGTGAGGTGTCTCCCTCTTTCGCACACCCACTAGGAGGATGGAAGGAGGGAAAGTACGCAATGACTTGTGCACAGCGGTCGACACTCAGAGACGGGATTCGAGTGTCCCCACGCAACTCGATGTGTGGAACAGACAGAAACACCTAACTTCGTTTTGCCCTACGGGCAACCGGTACATAAGACCACTGAGTTTATTTGTATTTATGTCTAGGATAGCGAATCGCTGACAAATAAAGTAGAATGTTCTATTTCGACATCATAAATTACGCGATAAGTTTTTAATGAGCATGGAATTTTTCCATTGTAGTATTTGTAGATGGGAAATGTAGCGTGCAATTGAAGCTTATCTACATGGAACGAAAGGAGGTAGGATTTGGGTGATAGGCTATTGTTAGTACGTGGGCCACTTATCTGGATTTACTAACAACTTGACCCACGTGGACGGGTTAATAAGAATTGTTAGTAAGAGTTAGAGTTATTTCTACTAGGAGGAGGTGGATAGAGGAAGGAGGATTCGCTTTTCAGTAGTCACAGCTATATGAACTGGGACAATAATGTGAAAAGCTCCAAATTTTTCTGGCCACACTGGGAATTGAACATGGGATGACTTGGTGAAGAGCAAGAACGCTACCAAATGAGCCACCAGAGGGGCTTGAGCAGAGAATGAAAGGAACCTAAGAAACCTAGTACTCTATTAAATTATTTTAGTCCAGTTTATTCACGAAAAAAATTGAGAAACATGAAAAAAATGTGCAATCCCTTGCACCACAATTGTCTACATATAATGAACTTCCGTCTATAACATTCTTAATAATATGATAGATAATATTACTCGAAGAGAACATTTGAGACTGAAAAGGCTCTTCCATATCTTTTCATCAGGAGTCTTTCGATAATCACTCAGCCGGAATAGAAATGCGGAAGAGGACATTCATCGATACGGTATACCTGCAGTGTTGGAGATAAAGGACAGCAGAAAATCGTGAACCCAACGGGGCGATAAAATCCTTCAAGATATAATCAAAAACTATGAGAAGGAAGTAATGTATAGGCAGTGGCGTGAGATAAAATTGGAAGGTTATTTCATAAGATTCCAATACAAAAGTGATGTATCGTAAATATTTTGTAACTTCAAGTGAAAGTTCCTTCTTCAAATAGGTAAAAAATATTCCATAGAAACATTGGTTTTCAATTTATCATATTATTGATCACTTCTTAACTCTTCGAAAACCAAAATTTGGTGTATTATGATTCAGTTCTTGAAATTTCACCCAACAAATAGAATAAAATTTATGAGGCATCCAAGATACATATTGAACTACTTTATCGTATATTGAAAAACAAAATAAAATAAATTAAAGTATATTCTGTTTATGATTCAATTTGAATTGTAATTATCAATTTATTGTAAATTATATAATATGTATTGTAATTATATTTATTGTATATTATATCTGATTATACATTGTCATATATTCGTTTTTTCGACGCAGAAATTTATTTGCTTAGTTCGTAAGTATAAAAAAGTGTATACAAATATTTGATAAGAAAACTTTACATAATCTTATGACGAAAAAATAGCGATTTTGGAATTCATTTTCGATTCTGGTTTGGTTTCAGATATTTTGAAACTATCGTATTCATCAAAGAAAAAGAAAATCTGAATCGCGTTTCAGTATCAAATCTGTTTGATACCTGCTTATTCTGACTATTGAAACGACTGGTGTTTCTCTCATAAAAAAAGGTATGGGAGTACAGTTTAGAAATTTGGCAAGGCATCACAGAAATTTCGAATATGGAAGAAGGGGACAGTATTCAAGTTAAGTTAAAGTATACTTAAGCTCTAATGCAGTCCCTTGTCTAGAAATTCATTTTAGAGGTGGGGGGATTCAGACTTTCCAAACATTAATTGATGTTAATTAAAAGCAACTTGTCCTCATATTTCAAATTGGTTGTTATATTTTACTCAGTGATAATTAGTTTAACATGGTAAATTGTATACATATGAAATATTTTAAACGCAACAAATAGAAAATGATCTGAAATTGGAAGGTCTGTCCAGGTTCTCCGAGCTCCGTATTCGTCACGCTCCTCTTCAAGTAATGACATCATGGCCTATAGCAATTCCAAAAAACTTTCAAAATAAGTGAATTATTACTTTGAACTTACATGTGTTTGATTGAGTGAACGGAATATATTTTGAACCGTATACTAATAGTAAGGTAACATAACAGTCTGCGTTTTTACTTTAACACTAATTGAATATTAATTATAAAAAAATCATTCGCACGTCACAGTCAGGTCTATGCCAGAGATATATTTCTCTTCATTAGTTTAAGTATATCATAGTTTAAGGTATATGAAGTGACGCAAATTTCGTGACATTTAAAATATAGCTTGAGATGGCGAAAACTAGTGATCCTTTGTGGATGAAATGAAGTATAGAAGAATGGACGTGTCCGGACACCAGACGAGTGCGGTCTGATTCCTAAAGAGTGAGCAGCTGCGGTCCACAGCGAAGGTGGAACACTGAGAGGCGTGGCAAGTGTGGAGATATGAGGCGAAGCGGCTCTACTAAAAGGTGATGGGGAAGGTTGGGTTGGAGGAGGGGGTTGCGGGGGCGGTGGCGGCAGAAAGCGCTTTGATTTTGGAGAGATGTGTGGACGCTTTGTGACGGTTGCCCTTTCTTCCACTTTGTGGAACCGGTTCCAAGCTGCGTCACCAGGTGAGGAGAACCTAAGAGCCACGCGAACGTTTTGGTGACGGGGATCATTTCGTCATGGGATTAATATACAGAGGATTTCGTAGTATCGGTGAGCTAACATCTGCTTCTAACCAGGGAGTAAAAGAAGTCGTAGGAACTGAAATGTAATAGGTGGAACTTAAAGTTACCCATTTAACTCACAGGAATATCATATCGAAATTTTTCATATTCTTCTGCGACGTTAAAACTCTGTCCAAGCCATGACCTCCTCTATTCGTCACCTCAAACATTCTCGATACTCCGTCTTGTTCTTTCAACTTCTCAACTGCAGCAAATCGCAAACCTCTTGTCGTACTGAATCCTCCCATATGTGTCTAGGTTTTGCTCTTGGTCTCTTTTTATGTACTCTCTCCGAGTTATTCATGCATTCTATAACCACATTTTTTGCATATGTCCAGATCATCTCATTGTACACATTCAATTACATCGTGTTCCTTAAACACCTTCTTGGGACAATTCACATGTAATAACATTAAATTTCAGTTATTTCACATTATTGTCATTCACATACCACAACATTACATTGTATTTGTCGTTAGTGATTTCTTATTATTCATTTTAACTATAAATTCAGTCATATAACTGTAATATTTCCCGTGGTCGCCAATGACCTGTAATGTTAAAAAGCGACCTCCAATATCATTTTTTTAAAACTGTTTTATATTTTTTCGAATACCAATACTTCCACTTTTTTGGTGTGTACAAGGAACATACAAAAGAAAATAACAGAATATTGAAACAAAATACAAAAATAAAGAAATACAATTACAAGGATATACAAATAACTAAATAAAAATATAACATTAAATTAATATCAAGTCTTTCCTGACCAATAAATTTTCCTGATGCTTGCAGAACATCTGAAAATGTTGCCACACATCTCTGAAAATCTATTGGTAAGTCACATGAATTAATTTAACTAGCATAAAATACATGTCTTCTAATGTGTATTGTAAATGGTACTTTTATTTGTATCTTTTTCAATAACTTTTACGTTTCTCGAAAATAGAATTACTATCTGAAAAGTTTCTTTCTCGAAAACTATTTTACTTTCTGAAAATATTTGCGCATACAATTATACTTCATTGGAATACCAAATAAACTGACATTACTAAATAAGCAATAGTTTTAGCAGGCAACTTTTCATATTCAGTAGCACCCAGTTGGCTAAAGATGTTGGAGCATGATTAATAGGGGTATTATGGTGAGTTTGGAGTGTACACCAACTCACGTCTTCCTTGAGATCCATCGCTTCCTCTTAGTTTCAAACTTTCCATTCGGTCAGTTGCAGTGCGAAATCAATTCAATTTTCGTCTTTAAATATTCATCTTGCTAGCCTTAATAATTTTTTTTCTTTTTTGTTCGTCGTACTTTTATTTTTAATAAATTATTATTTCTCATTTAATTAAATTTCTACGTTCAATTTTAAATTCCACATTTCATATGTCTCACAAGACAACAGCACTGTACTGCTAGTGCTGCTGTAAGAACATTTAATCCGTCGCATGGATGGACCTTCACAGAATGCCTGAAATGTTTTGGATCATAGCCATTTAATCAGGGATTGTTGACACAATAAAGAATACTGAATAAATTAATAAAGATACATTAAATAATTTTCATTTTCATTTGACTTATCTGTTTTTTTCTTGCTGAGAAGGGGATGTTAACAATTTCTCCCTCATAATTGACACTACAAAAATGTTATAGAAACGTAACCAACTCAATTATTTTTCCTATTCAGGCCAAGCGTTTTAGGAAAGATTGATGGAATTTGTGAGCAGTGAAGGTTAAAAAATATTAATGCATTGTAAAGAATCCAAAATATCTAACTTTCTCGTGAAAATTAAATATCAGATTTAACGTACTTATTTTTTAAAAACTTTAGTCCCATTGGTCAATCCCTGGTTACGCCACTGGATATAACAAAATGTTATCATCAATTTTGTGGTAGAACGTTTTCCATAGCGAAGAACAAACACCTTCCAACAACCTTCTCACTCACTGTCTTCAGGTGAAGTTTGTGAAGGTCTTTCAACGGCACACCTGCTACCGAAATAGAAATACTTACAGAAGTGGTCGTAAGAATGCAGCACAAGAAGCAATGTTTACTGCTGCCTAACCTCTCCATCTTTCCCCCACAAACACATCGAGGAGGCTGGGAAGAGAGAGGAGATTGAGTGATCAATCGACCGTGACGAAGAAATGAAAACAAAATTACAATTTCATTTTACTATTTCCCAGTTTGTGTGTATTATTTTTATATAAAAAATTATATACAGTACTGGCCAAACATGACCGGCTTTTCTTGGGATGTTGTCATACGGTTTACCCAAGATGTAATACACTGAAGAAAGAATTGCGCGTGCAGATACAAAAGCTTAGATGATACCTTGATTAGTTCGAGACATTATGCGAAGATTCGAAAAAACACATTTCGATCTAATTTATTCATTTGTTATATTTAATAAATAAAAATCTTANTATATATATATATATATACTAATAACAAATGTAATAAATAGGTTAATAAACGTAACAAATATATTACAATTCAGAAAGTAATTCATATAAACAATGAATAGCTTATCATTTAAAAATAATCTAAATAATAATTATCTAATAATATGTTTATTGAAAGATGATGAAAACAAGCACTCACTTAGAAGTAATGAAAACAACGACAGTCTTTTGACAAACTTAGTAGGACCAATATTTCAGCATTCTCTTGCCCGACAGTAAATCTCAAGTTCCAGCGAACCTTTTTTCCAGGAAAACGTTTTTTTTTCGCAAAATTCAGGTAAACAATCCTTGTAAAATGGGGAATGCGTATGAAACGCTACTCGTGTATTCGGAACGCCGCTTCATTTACAACGCGATGGATTTGTTATTATGAGACGAGAATGTTTCCTCTATCACGGATCAATCAACCACCCTACATCTACAGACACACGCCAGAATTCCTTTGGATCTGTGACCAGCGGTGGCGAATGGCGAGGGGAAGGGGACTATATTCTCCTCCCATTGGACCTGAACTTTCAACAGATAATGTTGAAATTGACAAAACGTATCTTTATCCTTTAATATGTATTTGCCATTCCAAACAATTAATAAATTTGGTCACTATTTAATGAATTATTAATTATCTATTTGATGAATTGATGTATCATATTAAAATACAAAATCGCTATAATATTAATAATAATATTTTCAATAATTAATAATATTATAATAATATTTACAATAATATATTAATAATATTTACAATAATACATATAAAATTTAGCCCCCCTCCCTTGATTTCGGTCTAGATCCGCCACTGGTGACCAGAGACCCTATTCTATAACTTCTTCGGTTTGTACCGAGGATTCGATTTGGTTGCTCGGTTGAATTGAAATCTTGTCGAAGGGTCTATTCGGTTCAGAAAAATGGTATTCTGTAAGCCATTCGAGAAGGATTCGTTTCGTTCCGAGATAACTTCGGGAAGTTTCGGAAAGTCTGACTGAAGGCGAGGTAATATTGCTGCTTCTCTGCACTCTGACAAATCAGCGAGGCGCATCTACTGAGAAGAAAGCAACGCAAAAGAACGCATCCTATGATTGTTTACAATGTGAATTGCCAATTTCTATTTAGATTTTGTTGTGGGCATAGTTATTACTAAATAATAGTAGACTATGGCATAGTGCAAAAAAGACCAACTACGATTCCGTATTGCATGTATCAAAAATTGAAAAATTGTAAACACCGAGGTCAAAATGTTAACAGTAGTTGTTGTTTGTTTTTTTACATTTATTGTGAGGTGCCAAGCATCTTGTGTTTCGATGCTTTCGTGCTGTCATCACGTGCTATAATAGGATAGTTACAGAAATGAAATTGTAAGATAAGGTGATTAAATCCAATTTATTTTTTATTAAACCCCTCGGTTTTGTTTAGTCATTTTTTGTGCAAAACTGCAGTGGAAATGGAAAGAAATGTCATATGTTTTATTGGCTGATTAAAAAATAATTCATCACATGAATGAACGTTCATTTCGACTCTTCTACCACATTCTAGAAATATAACACTCACAATTACATACACCGCCAAGAATATGCGTGCGGATACGCAAATCAGATGCCTAACATGGAATCGTGCCGAATGCACTATCGAAGGGAATCGGTTGTACTGAGACCAAAAAGGATTCGGCAAATTGACCGAGGATTCGGCCGACAGACCGAAGGAAAAGATACCTCGGATGCTTACAGAATATCACGGTTGAGCTCTGCGCCGAAATGTGACGTCACTTTGGTCAATCCGAATCGGTGCGAGTCCAACCGAGTGTTACAGAATAGGGCTTCAGGATCGACCGACTCCAACACTTTTTAATATCTTCACAGCAGACCTGCCATTTCATTACCACAATAATATTGCTTTATTCGCCGACGACATAGTACTATTCAAATCTGGTCCATCCATTAACAACTTAAAATCTTCCCTTCAGGATCACATAAATTCCTTGAAAAAATGAACAAAAATGTGGAAAATACTTCTAACCCCCTCCAAATCGTCTGCAAAAATCTTTTCCCTTCGTTTCCCAACATACCCTCTTCCATTATCTATAAACAACGCCAGTATACCCTGGTCACCTCCGCAATCATCGATCACATAACTTGTGTTACACCTCGACACCCGGCTCACGTGGAAAGATCACATCGAAACAAAAATCAAACAGGCCAACAAAAAACTTGCTCAACTTCGTCCTATCATCAACCGATGCTCCTCCATGAGCTGCGAATCTTCACTCGTCCTCGTCAAAACTATCCTTCGACGAAACTCTTAGATGGTGCTCATTGAGTTTTCCCAATCTTATATGTGTCTTATGTCTTAATGTTGGTGGGTTTTATTTGTGCGTGTGTAACCATCCAACATTTGATAGAGATGTGTAGCTGAGCGATGTACATTCAACTCAGATTAATAATAATAAAAAAAGGATCGACCGAAGCGACTGGTGGGAACGACCAATACAATTCAAGATACGTAATATGAATGTTAGTTCCAATAGTATGAAATCACATCATACTATTGACACCTAATAGGTATGTTATAGGATTTTTAGTTGGTCTAGGAAATTTTGTAAATATTTGCGAAGGGAGACGGAGTGCCTCGGCCTCAACACAATTGAGGAAACGTTTCTGGATTCGCATGTGAAACACTGTGCAATAGATGGAAAATTTCACGGCCCGTGAGATATAGTACATTTTACATCACACTTTTCATCAAATGTTGGGGGAGTGCACAAATTTTGTGTCATACATCTATACATGACATGTACACCGAAAGAAAATTAAAATTTGTGTTTGGAATCCCATCATTACAATGAAAACATTTTATAATAAAACTAAACATTAAAACTACCTTTTTGAATAAAGAAATATACTCTTTAATTTTCCCACCTTGAAAGAATATAAATTTGTTGATGACCAAAATATCACGTTACAAACAAATAAATAAATATGACCTATTAGTTTTATTAATCGGGCAACACTTTGCAAATTCGTGCCATGCCGGCCCAGTCGATTCAAAGTGTATACTTGTCCAAAATTCTTACAGAATACTAATCAGGATCACCAAATTCTTTAGAAAATAAAATAAGTTTTTAGTTGACAAGAACATTTACCAATCCTTTTTTGCCTCCGAAATATTTGCAAAAGATTGTATGACGAGGTTCGGTGTTGTTAGTATACACAGTATTGTATAAAGAATATGTAGTCGTACTATCCAGTTGATTTTTACTTTCTCATATACGTAGTATATAGAAAGTATTGTAATCGTGAAAAAAATCGAAAACGAGATTTTTGCGGAAATATGTTTTGGAGACCCCTGATTCCGAAAATGTGGTTTTTGGCTGGATGTCCGTCTGTCCGTCCGTCTGTGCGCAGCACTCCTGATCGAATGGAAAAATATTTTGTTTTCATTTTTCGTATTTAGGACAGAATTTACTTCTGACATACGCACGTGCTTTCAATTTTCTTTTTACTTGAACACAAGGGGCAATCCACATGAAGGTCAAAGCACATTTTAGAATATTTTTCAAAAACTGGTCCAACGATTTTGCTTAAATTTTCTGTACGTAAAGTAGAAT
Source organism: Laupala kohalensis (assembly GCA_002313205.1). Lineage (NCBI taxonomy): Eukaryota > Metazoa > Arthropoda > Insecta > Orthoptera > Trigonidiidae > Laupala > Laupala kohalensis. The sequence continues at coordinate 1,039,656 of NNCF01126702.1, read as the reverse complement.
TAGTATGCATTATATCCGCATTAGCGGTATTTCACTTGAAAGTTTGGTATAGACGCAGTAAAATAATTTCTGTCTGCTGCACTTACACATTAGTTTAGGAAAATTGAATAATATTTAGCATATATGTGGCTAAATGAGAATGTACATGAAGTATATTAATCTGTGTGAAATGTATTAAAATCTGTAAAATAAAGTAAATGATAAAAAACATAACGGAGAGGTCTAATCCCTGGTGGCGCGCAAGGGCAGATGACCGGCTCGGTTCACAAAGGGAGCAAGTGCCGACGCATTAGCTGGGTTACGCCCGCACCGCAGGGTCACTAGCTCTGTGCCCTGTGTAGTTGTATAATATTTAGCAGTGTAAATGAACCAAGCAGCCGTAGAATACACTCTTCGTAAACTGAAATGAAAGATATGATAATGATGAAACACATAGGAGGACAGCAAACGCACTGCTGATGCGAAAATACATCAATTTCTGTCTACAACGAAATTACTTAACACTTTTACGATATTTTTTGTCACTCTATGCTGCAGATGGAGAAACGTATATGAGAAAGTATGTGCAATGGTTTTGCACCATGAGTTTAATTCATAAGGTCTTTCCGGCCGCGTGGCGGTCATCAGATGATGTGCTGATGATGGCCGCTACGCGGCCGAAGAGACCTTATGAATTAAAAAATCAAACTTGATAGTATGACTACATATTCTTTATACAATATTTGCAAAAGAAAAAAGGCCCGCAAGCTAATTTACTCTAGACAGAGCTGCTCCAACGTCGCAACTTTTCTGTACAATTGAAACGGGACCGATTGAAATGTGAAATAGGAATAAATGATCCAGAGCATGAGCTGCGTTATAGCAAAATATAAGCTAAAAGTTACTTATTTGCAGATATCACCACGCAGGAGTTCAAACAGAAGTTGAACGTATTTTTAGGATATTAATATAAATATTTAATAAATATTAATATTATATTTAGTGCGCGTTTCCCTGTCGCAATGAAAGAGTAACATCATCCTATTCATTATCCTATCCAAAGTGATTACGAGTACAAGGCGCTGCCGGTTGGTACTAAAGAGCGAGAGAGACACGGGTGGTTTCAAAAAGTAAGAAAAATAAGTACCCAGGAATCTATTTAAATAAATAGTTGAAAACTTACGACCTTTTACGGACGAATAATGTTTTTATTTTTCGTTCAGAAATCACTATATTTCGACGTGGATTTACGCCGTCGTCAGGTGATCAAGTAATAAGAAATTAGCACCCAGGTATAACTAGGTGATCTGCTTCACATCTGTGCATTCCGAACAATCCAAGGACATACATAATTTAAACACATTAATTATGACTAAAAAAGCAGGAGGAGATATGAGATAGAAATAGCCCTGAAACACTTGATTCGGAAACGATATCTAAGAATTAAATTAAGGCGGTTGTAACCAATGAAGAGGACTATTGGTAAAGCGAGTGCGTAAGACTAATTCTACCGCTTCACCTCTTGGGTCGCGAGTATGAAAACATTAATGGATCCTCATTTTGCGTTTCTTACGGAATGAATGAAAGTAGTTGGAAAGAATAGAAGACAAGGTGGACCGAACATAAGGTTGCCGGAGAACACAGGTTCCCTTGGGAACAATAGCATGCCAAGAAAGAAGTAGTCACTAATTCCGATACAGTAGATCTCACGTTTCACACATAAGGCAGTACAACATATGTTTAATCATATTTTCTCGTTAACATAGCATGTGGAAAATAATTATTAAATAGATTTGGTCAACGATCATTTTTATGGATCTGATTAGAGAAATTGCTCAAGTATTTCTTAACTTAAATGCCTTATATCAATTAGAAAGAAAATTGCATATGACGCGGGAAAAGATGTTTCTCTATGGACATTAATTTTACCAATATTTTTCAAGGAGAAATAACCCAAGTGTCAAACAGTTAAAATATTACGTTCATTTAAGTCTAGTGAAAACTCAAGATAATTTTTTATCGACGTGATGCTTCAACATCGAGAGGTAATACATTAAGATACATGTTAGCATTGAGACCCATTTCCACCCACCACTCTTCAAGACCATATAAAGACTCTCCCCCCTTGACAACGTTCCTCCGTAGTTTTTGCTATCATTTGAAATCGCTGAGTCAATAGTAATTAAAATAATGGAATTTCAAAGAAGTTATTAAAACAAGTCTGGGAGAAATTAATGACTCCCACAAAGGTTGCCGCTCTACTTTGAAACAAAGGATCCAAATAACAATAATGTTGAGATATGTCGTCCTAAATGGGAGACGATGCGTAGCGAACACTACACAAGGGTTCATCTCAACTTATTTTCCTCCCAAAATTTTCTTTCGTGAGGGGCAGTGCTGTTTGCGTTAATTTTAATGACTCGGAGGGTTGCTGCATTAAAACAAGACGAATTCCACTCGCTCCCTGAGTTGTGTTGGTGTTATTAGAACGATGGTCTTTGATAGGAGAGAAGTGATTCGGACGGACAAGATGCGAAGGTTTTCAAAGAAGCATTAAGAAGCATCACCGTCATTCTGTTTTTCAATAGACGAAGCTTCCTTCATTATCCAATGAGATGGGAGAGTTGTGTGTTTAATATTGCCGTGTCATGGCAAAATAATCTCAAAATGCTCGCTAGCGTTAAATCTCTTGCTTACAGAAAAGAAACTGAACGATCTCAATTAACAAAGATACACAAAAAGGAATAAAATCAACAAAATGTTTAGTAATAAATCTCATTAGGTTTCGTTCTTATGTGGAAATGAATAGAATATTTAATACTTGAAGTCGTTTTGAAATACGTAATATATTGATGTACTTATTTATGAAATAAGCTAAGTATTATTATCGCTATTTTGACGATGTACTTGAAAATTGTTTTATTTGAACTCTATTTGAACTCTACGTAATACGTACTGATTGAATTCTCCATAAATATTTCAAAATAATACAAGAATTTGACAAGAGATATTCTTCTTGTGAGTAGCATTTGAAAGGGAAAGAGCGCTCATCTGTCAATACAACACAAGGTCGCCAATCCCATACATATTGCCCACTTTGGAGCGTGTAATCTCCGATTAACATCAATGTATGGTTGACTTTGTGTGAAATACTTGAAAGAAACGCTTCCCCAAAATTCGCCGAAAGCATAAAAGTGTAAATGGGATTTCTACCTACACGTTAATACATATCCAAGCCATAAAAGTTTGTATAAGTGATATATTTAAAACTGAATCTGTAAATTATAGCTAATTTCTGCGTGTGAGGGAAATTTATTTGTTCGTGTGTGAACTTTGCTATGCACCACAGGATTTGTTTTATATTACTTTGGGAAGATAGAAAAAAAAAAACATCAATGAATAGTAGACTCATATTCTCTCTGTTTAGTTTCGGTATTTTCGGCCTCGAGAATAATAGAAAGTTGTGAAAAACATTAAATAATCTAGTCGTATGAAAATGTTTAAATTGATTGGCGTATGTAACTTAATTATATTTAATTCTGGAATAATAATTGGTTAATCTGTTAGTTGTTTTTGGAAATCTGGTGATGTAACAACCTCTACAACAACATATGAAATGAAGTTACCGAGTTAACTTTTCGTATTTCGGTCGTCAGCTATCTTCCGTCTTCTTCCCTAAAACAAAAGGTTGGGCCGGACATGATGCTGCAAATCTGAGTTTAGCACAGTGGTTGGCTATACTTTCTTTTGACGTTCTTTGGTTTTCAATGCTAATAACATAAACCAGGATTATAAGTTTGATGTATTCTCTACCTCATTAAAACAAATAACAATATATTGAATTGCAATTGTGTAATATTTTTCCTAAACCAGGGACATATACATGATCACGACTTCTTCCACACGTTGGATATCATCATAAAACATATTCAGTAGTTCTCCTAACATCCATATCGAACCCGTTTCCGAAGCATGCAGAGCGGATAACATTCCGTACAAGTGAGCCACCCGCGTATGAGGCGCCCCACCCTCATAAATCATTCCACCCAGCCAGCGTCGTTGGAACTCGAGCGTTGGTCTCAAAGTCACGGAGACCTCGAGGCGTCCATTGTGTTCTGACGTCGCGAACGATATCCATCGCAGTGGCGGGAACCAAAAGACTTCTAATCGCGTCTCCTAGCAACCAGGCTTGGATTTCGACCGAATGGTCTGATTGGACTCAATTGTGTCTCGCGCATGAGCGGTTTTTCTGGTTCTATTATCACGGAGTGTTCGTTTATGTTATCCTGAGACACAAGCAGAATTGACAAGAGATATTCTGATAGGATTAAGGAGTTTGAAGTGAAACATGATTTAAGGATACAAGAGATGAGAACATTGCCATGTTCTGTTCCAAAGCTAAGAATACCAAGTGTGCCAATGACATAAGAAGTAAAAGGAATAAAGATTATTTGACAATTTATTGTCGTCGACTGATTTATTCTCATTCATACTAACGTCGAATTCACCACGAAATTTTCCTAGGAATTTCGCTTGAAACAAATTATGGTGCACATATGACGAACCAATCAAGGTTAGTACAGGCTGCGTATGTCATCCTTTAAGAACAGGACATAAAACCTGCTCGTTCAACAACAAAAGACATAACTCCATATGAAAGGAGATAAATATCTGGCATTTATTTCCGGTCTGTCTAGAAAAATATTTCGCAATCCTATTCTATTCGTGGATAGATACATCATATCAGTGACAAAATACTACACCCCAGAATATTATTACTCTCAAAAATGTAATAGCCCTCTATGACACTGAAAAGAAATGCACATCGTAATCAACATATTATTGCTACTATTGTACGTATTATTACTCTATTATAATGTTATTGTCAAAAACCAAATGAATCGTACTTTTAACAACAATTTATGAAAATGAAAATCAGATTAGTTAAGCAGAAGAAAATGAACGACTGTACAGGCATATATATATACACGCTTGGTTCTGGGAGAAAAACTCATTTCCAGTGGACAATCAATTAATTTTCATTAATTTCTTACGAAAACACAGACAAAGCGCTTCTGGTCTAAATGGATGTATGGAGATTTCAGTTGTTTTGTTTTCTTTCACAAAATAATTTGAAATTGTCAATGATTAAAATCGAACAATAGGAGAGTTTTCAATTTTTTTCTTTAGTAGAAAAAAAATCGGCGGCAGTTTAAAATGCTGGTATTATTTTACTTTTTTTAATATATAATGTCACATTCATGACAAGTATTCATCTCTCTTGTACAAGGGATTTTAGTGGTAGCTTACAAGTTGTAGTGAATAGTATTTCATGATCTATCCGTGACTAGTGTTAATGATTTATTTAAGAAATTTATACGTTATTTTGGGATACTACATAATTTTTGTTGAAACATGGAAGAAATCAACTGATATGAGAGTCGTACTTATTAAACTTTTTAGTCATATTTTATGGATATATTTCAGTTGCTATTTTCATTTTGTGATTTAAATTAACTTGTAGCATTTATAGTAAAATATACAACTGAAATTTGCTCCATTATTTGTTCTAAATGCAATAGGTACCTGCTAGTTCATAAAGAAAGCGCTCATACATGTAGATAAGAAATTTCTTCGAAGTAACGAGTCGAGCATTATGGGACGAAGCTCCGTTGATGCTGAATGAGGAAATAAATTTCCTTGTTCTGTTAACTGACAACGTCCCTTCCAATGGCAATTGTATTATCGGTAATAAAACGTGAGATTGATCGGAAACTTGGAAGTGGTCACAAAACCGGTCATCAATTACGGAACGAAATGACAATATAAAAACGCACTCGCACCCTTTTGACCCTGTTAGTAGATTTTCGTAAACTGGTACGATACAAATCAATTGCTATGCAAACCTCACAACACCTCGATCGGAAGTGGCCGGAAATTCAATTAACAAGTTTTTAAACGGAAGGACTACATACATGCCCATACGAACGAAGCAAGTAAAATAAAAATGTGTTCGCTTTCGAGACTCTAATCCCCTAATCTAATCTTTCCAGACTCTAATTCGACCGTGTTCGACCAAATTAGCGGAGGTTTTCATCCGGTGTTTCCCTCATTTACAGCAGACAAATGTTTCGGTACCATATGTTTTCCGGCAACTAGACGTCTCTCCTTCCCAATTCCCTCTCCCAGCCGAAAAGTTAGACACAAGAGCTTTTCGTCTAACCTAACCTAAACCTCGCCAAAAGACGTGTAATAAATAAATAATCCCTCGTCGGATTTTGAATGTTCGATGGATCATAAATTGTACGTGGCCGTACTAATTACAATTCCCTTCTTCGCACAATTCTCACCTAACTTCACAGTAAGGAACATTCTTGGAATCCATTGCCGAACTTCCTCGAACGTCATCATCCAGCAATCCTCCATGACCGAGCATCAGCTCACGTGCGTCGTCGAGTCGCCAGTTCGTAGGACGAAGGTGGGTGGCAGAGAGCGAGAGCTTTGTCAGTAGAGGGAATGAGTCTTCGAGGGCGTCTCCGAAAGCACTGCACGTGTGCCCCGCGTGAGGGAGAAGACAACTTCCACCTGCTCCTCCACAAGGGATAACAGATGCTCCGGAGAATATAGGCGGGATTTCTTATGGGCAACGGAGAGAAGGATGAGGAAATGCCACAAACCCCTATTATTTGAAAAGTAAACTTTCAGAAGTTGAACTATTTAACATTTAACTTCGTACTGAGAGAACATGCTTGGATGTGATATCCTAACTCAGAAGGAGAGGAATTTCCCCAAACCCCAACGTGATATCCCCAACTTTTGATTGACATCCCATATAGTATTCGAAAGTTAGGATGTCATATCTAGAGGTAATGAGAAATCTTTTCGTCCCTTTGAGTTTGGATCTCATATCCAATTCTAGGGTATTCACATCCATTTCCTCAGTGCGTGTTTAAAAACTATGAATCAACATTTTATATTTGTAAATTAATTTTTCACTTGAAATTTCATTCCCTAAATTTTGGAAAGCAAGTTTCAGATAAGTAACTTATACCAATTTGGATATTATTACCTCCCTCCTTCACACCATTTTCTTTTTTTATAATTCGTACCGCCTTTGTTAGAGAGTATTTTCCCTCATGAAGTCATGGCTCCACGAATTTTATCATTCGAAAGGGAAACGTTCGATGAATAATAAAAATATTGGTTTTCTCCGCCTGTGCAAACACAGAGAACAATAGGATATTTAGAGTTCATTGAAAGAAACAAATAATCTCATTAATTCGCATGACGTAAGACTCTTCTAAGAGGAAACACTTGTCATGGGAACAAAAACGAACAATAAGTTTACAAACAAAATTAATTAAATAATGAGACGTATCCCACACACTGAACGATCGAGACAATAGCATGTGAAGAAGTGAATAGAAAATAGTATATATGCTTTTCTTGCTAAAAAATTGAGTATAGAATGCTGTTTATGGGTTCATTATTCGAATTGTTTTTAAGGAATACATTTTCATATTATCACTGATAAATCTGCTCGTCGCCATCGATAATATCCACCTAACTCTGAAAAACTAATTGTAGAAAAGGAAAGAAAAGAAAAGAAAAGAAAAAAGAAAAGAAAAGAAAAGAGAAAAGAAAAGAGAAAAGAAAAGAAAAAAGAAAAGAAAAGAAAAAAGAAAAGAAAAGAAAAAAGAAAAGAAAAGAAAAAAGAAAAGAAAAGAAAAAAGAAAAGAAAAGAAAAGAAAAGAAAAGAAAAGAAAAGAAAAGAAAAGAAAAGTGTCGTGCAAAGAACTAGTTCGCTAACTAGCATTTTCATTTTGCAGAAAAGAAAATGACTGCATCAGCCAAACAGTGTATGTTTTAAATATGAAGGTGCGCCGTTTTACGTTTTCGCCGATGTTTAACTTCGGTACTGCGTACTTCGATAATATTTTAATTTCACATCCGTGTCAAGTTCACAGAAATATATCCTCATCCAAACTTTCCATACGCAAAATAAGTCATGTTTCTTGTTCTCTAAACTGTGCAACCTAACTTAAGAGTTACTAGTATTAGGAAACGTACGCGACTAAGAAGATACACAAAAAAAGATAGGGAAATTTATTTTTAATGTAAAACACTAATCTAACAAGATAAATCTGTGTTTAATTAAGAATTATTGAGGGTAAAATCAATTACAAAATTGAAGACCATTTAGCATAATTAGTTGATAACGATAAACGATGCTAACATTTCGTAAAACCGTGCGCTTCCCTTCGAATATTCATATCGATGCTACCCCCTGTATTTTTTCTTATCGCTCCTCCCGGTTTATCCCCCATTCCCACACACATACGTACACACACGAAAATGAGAAAATATCGTGAGGCATCCAGTTGTTACAGTTAGTTCGAAGTACAATATTTCACCCGAAAAAGTGGTAAACCAATAAGAGGGAGGGGAGCACAGTAATTTCGATCGTATTTTATGCTCATCCCGGCAATCTCTCCCTGATAATACCAAGGGGGAGCATGTCCATCCGTAGGCAGAGGCGCGGCAACTTCTTAAAGGGGCGTGTGGACCGCAATCGAAATTTCTGTTCAGCGGGGGCGGAGACTTCGGTAGTTAAAGATATGTTTTACAAGGGTTGGAGAATACCTTGGGTTCATTCGTGAGGGCAGTGTAGATAGAATAAGATGGAAGATAACGACTCGTTTCGATAACGACACAGATGAGAGGTCGTACTCCAATCACTAACACAGATATTCATCACGTGGGATAGGATAAATGTTTGATATTGTTATTTCTAACCACTGCGGACAATATAATGATCATCCTATCTTAACAAACGTGGTATTTTCATCAATCACTCACATTTAGTTATGAAAAGTGAGTTTTCAGTGAAGAAAACCAAAAGCACGTGATAAAAATGGAACCAGTAAAAAATGCATTACTACAGAGATGTAAGAGTTCACCTCACACCTTTCGTATTTTGAGTTGTTGTTTTTTGTTTTCAGAATCATTATTAATTTTAAAGCCTTTTGTTTTGGTTTTTATTAAGAAAAATAATCACTAATGGAGTGTAGATTATCCATTACATTCTCTTTTGCATTGGCAGCACTTAATTTTTTTCCTTGAGACATTCATTATAACAGAAGACTATCTTTAATATAAAACCTTCCCTTGCGTTACCTGTTCACATAATCAATCCCTATATCAACATATATTTCGTATTACCAACAATTATATTAATTACATATCGATAATAATTAAAATAAAATTAGCGGACATCTAACGTTGCGACTTACGGAATCGGCAAGGAGAGTATCGCCTGTCATTCGTCCAGACGGCAACGGGCCACTGTAAATTCACACCACAATCATTACACACAATATTGTTCTTTTTTTATTTGACATTTTTAAGCGATATTCAACATGATAATATTATATTTTCTTCTTGATTTTTCCCACTAGCCGAATTTTGTGTCGCGGTGTGTAGATTATGTTAACATATAGTACCCCTCCGGTGGTTCAGGGCTAGCATTCTTGCCCACCCCTGAACCACTCCGGGTTCTCTTCCCAGCGGGGTCAGAAAAAAATTTGTAGCTTTTTCACTTTCATGATCCAGTTCATACAGCTGTAACAATTCAAAAGCCAACCCTCCTTCCTCTAACCACCTCCTGCCAATGTATCAATAACTATTATTAACTACTCCTACTAACACTTCCACGTGGACCAAGTTGTTGGTAATTCCTGCTAACCGGTCCATCTACTAACATCAGTACAATCAACCAACTCCTATCTCCTATAGCTCCATGTAGACGAGCTTCAATAGCACGCTACATTTCCTATTTATAAATACAACAATAAATAATTTACATACAATAATCTGCAGTTCGATAATAATTTGTACATGTAAATTTTTTTGCGTTAAATTACAAACTTATTGGCATTCTATTAGTATTATAACTCGCAGCTAACGTTCTATCTTATTGTCAGCAAATCTTATTGTCGGCAAAATTTTAAAGGCATAAATCCCCACGGAGGTACGTGTATCTACGTTCGTAATGACATTTTATCTTCTCCACTGACAGGCTACGAGAACTTCTGCGTAGATAGTGTGTTCGAAATTTCTGCAGTTGAACTGACCGACACCGGTATTGTTGTTTTGTGTATTTATAGACCTCCTCAATCAGATCTTGACATATTTTTTAGGTACTTCGAAAATGTTTTAAAACATATCACACATAAATCTACTAAATCTATCGTTATATATGGTGATTTCAATATCGATTTCTTGAGTACATCCGACTCTGCACATTCACCAGTTAATCGATTCAAGAATCTTATCGACTCCTTCAACCTTATTACTACGATAAATGACCCCACTCGCCTCTCCGGCTCATCTCAAACATTGCTAGATCAAATTATAGTCAACAATGGAATCTCGTATCTCTCTGAAGTGTTTATCGCCGGATACAGTGATCACCTTGCTCAAGTATTGACTATTAATAATACACTAAAACCGCTTAAAATCCTTTACAAATTTACAAGAGAGTTTAATGACATAAATAAATCCATATTCGTAAATTATTTGCGTGAAGAAACATGGAAAGATGTTTACAATTGCCAAAACACCGACGACAAATTCAATGTATTTATCTCAACATTCCTAAAACATTACAACTCTAGTTTTCCCATAAAACGCAAGTTAATTAACACAAAAAAATACAATAGATGGATCACCCTAGGGATAAGAATTTCTTCAAAAAACAAACGCCGTTTATATTATCTTTCAAAACGCTATAACCAGCCACCCGAATTCCATAATTATTTTCGTAAATATAAGACTATTCTCCGAAAAGTAGTCTATGCAGCTAAAGTTATGGAAAACGACAGGCATATACTAAAATCGAACAACCGGATGAAAGCCATGTGGAATATTGTTAACAATTACACGTCAACTTCTGAAAATCGCGAAGAAAATGTTTCTTTACTAAACGATGGCAAGATCGTGTCAAATCCTCAGGACATCGCAAGTTTGTTTAATTCTCACTTCTCAGAAGTTGGTAAAATAACGAACTCAATATATCCAAATCAATGTCCTCCAATTATTACCACCCACATACCCAATTCTATGTTCACTTCCGAAACTAACGCCAGTGAAGTCATGGGAATCATCAGCTCCTTAAAAAACAAATTTTCACGAGGCATAGATGATATACCTGAGTTTATTGTTAAATCTTCGTCCCACGCTATATTAAATCCACTCGTAAATATTTTTAATAGTTCTTTATCGGAAGGGGTGTTTCCCAATATATTTAAGAGAGCTAAAGTGAAACCTTTACACAAGAAAGGAAACAAACTTAATATTGGAAATTACCGACCAATATCTCTACTACCCACTTTCTCAAAAATCCTAGAAAAATTGTTCTATAAGCGTCTTCTAGATTTTTTATCAAAATATAACATTCTCTCTGACGATCAACACGGTTTTAGGAAATCCTTTTCCACTACAAGCGCCATATTTTCCTTCTTAAACGATGTTACCACATCTCTAGACAGTGGAGAAAATCCTCAGGGTGTTTTTCTTGACTTATCCAAAGCATTCGATGTCATCGATCACGGAATTCTCCTTACCAAATTGCATTCTTTAGGCATTCGTGGACTTCCACATCAATGGCTAACTTCTTATTTAAAAGATAGATATCAACAAGTAGAAATATCCTATACTAAAAATAAAATACTTGAGCGTTGTCTTTCAGAAACAAAGCCACTTACTTGCGGAGTACCCCAAGGATCAATTCTCGGCCCTATACTCTTTTTATTGTATGTGAACGACATGTCATCATCCACATCAGATTGCAAAATGGTTCTTTTTGCTGATGACACTAATTTACTATGTAAACACGCCAATGCTCAAAAAGTTTTGTCTAACCTTTCGACTTGGTTCCATGCAAATCGTCTCATTGTAAACACTGACAAAACAGTGTCTATGTCATTTCACAATAGTATCACAAAATCTTTACCCCAGGTTTCTCTTTCTTTAAACGGAACACAATTAAAAACTGTTACAAATACAAAATTCTTAGGTCTCCATATTCAAGACAACCTCAAATGGAATTGTCACATTGACAATCTTAATTCCCAATTAAGCAAATTGTGTTACGCATTCCGAATCTTAGTTAACGCAGTTAGTCCACGTATTTCCCGTTGCGTATATTTTGCAAACGTTTACTCCCATTTACGTTACGGCATTACCTTCTGGGGTAATTCCGGTCAGAGTATTCAAACTTTCAGAATTCAGAAGAGGATAGTTCGGATAATTTGTAAATCTCACCCCCGAAACTCTTGTAAACCTTTATTCAAGGAATTAAATATCTTAACACTTCTCTGCATTTATATTTATGAAACGGTCGTGTTTGTTAAGACCGAATTACTAAGTGCCACCCTTTCTTTATACGAAACAGTCTCGTTCACGAACACTATACTCGCAATAGTAGTAATATTCATCGCCCTAGAGTGCCAACCACTCTTTGCCAAAAAGGACCTTATCATTCGGGAATCGTTCTATATAATTCACTGCCCAAGAATATAAAAGATATTATGAAATTGAATATCTTCAAATCCGCGGTTAAAAACTATTTCCTGCACCAGTGCTTCTACAATGTAAAAGAATTTATTTATTTTAATAAAAGTTAAATTCGTAGTGTACTTTATCACGCCATTGCTGTAGTACTTTTAAAATAACTTATAACAATTTCAAAAACTATTTTCTTGCATGATTGTGTTGTCTTATGGCTCATATTAATTTAGTTTTATGTGTACTCAACATTGGCACGTTTGTGTACATAAATTCTGTAGCCCCATCCTGGCCCGGGTTTTTCTCCGGTTTTCCTTCGGGTAGAGGCGGATTTATCATACAGGTTCTCTAGGCTTTGTCTAGGGGCGGGTCTATTGTAACAATAAATCGTGAATTTAGTGTTATTTCAATTTTTAAGCACTATACTCAGAATAATCTATAGTTCGATAATAACTTACATGTAATTTTTTGCTTAAAATTACAAACATATTGACATTCTATTAGTATTATAACTCGCAGCTAACTTTTTATCTTATCTAGGAATTTTTGCTGAATTTTTTGAATCCGCCTCTGCCTTAGGGCCCTTGATCGGAATTGATGGGATGGTCCCTTGCTTGCTTCCGGAGAGTAAATTAGTTTATTGTCCTCCACGTGGTCATACGCAGTTTGTACTGTTTTTTGACAATAAATTTATTATTATTATCTTATCTAGGAATTTTTACTGAAATTTTTGAATCCGCCTTTGCTTTAGGGCACTTGATCGGAATTGATGAGATGGTCCCTTGCTTACTTCCGGAGAGTAAATTAGTTTATTGTTCCCCACGTGGTCATACGCAGTTTGTACTGCTTTTTTGATAATAAATTAATAATAATAACAGAACACGAATTCAAAAACATGAGAGGAAGAAGAATTTTCTCAGTTCCTTGACACTACTCGGTCCCTCCACCTGCAGCTTCAGAACGAAGGAGGGTTTGGAGTTTGATGGCCCGAGGTGATGTTATTTAATACTGTTTCCTCACGTGGTCTGCACTTGCTCCAGCGATGTCTCCCTTCTGCCACCCTGACTTCATTCCCCTTCCGCTGCAACTGTCACACTCCCCCTTCACTTGAACACACGTCATAAAGTTTTCACCATCTTCATCAAATCTTCCTTCATAGATCACCTTCCCCAGTGTAGTCCTTTGGTGAACATCCACGAACAGTATTTTCTCGAATCCAATTTACATCTCGAATCTTGAAAATCAAGAATCGTAAGAACGTTTATGGGCTAATGTGAGTCATTCGCGAATTTGTTTTCTCGTCAGAAAATTGACGAAACTAGCAGAATATATAGATTATAGCTGATCTTTTGAGATCTACTCATTGTTTAAGTTACTTCTCTATTAGCAACGTTATTTCACAATAGAAAGAGTTCCATTCTAAAATAATTTACTTTTTCTTCACAAAAATATTTTTTTTATATTAGACTTTATTTTTATTTATTTGACTCATTTCTAGGCGTTCCTCAATTATTTCGTTGATATGATGTTTTTTTTTTTTTACTGTTTTCTTAATAACAGATCATTATATTCTATAGCACGCAACGTTTTACAAGAATTTTGGCCTTCGGGTGTTTTCATACAATTACTTTTTATATGAATGTAATAAGCACTCTTGTTTTAGATTGCTCTAATTTATTTCTGAAAACCAGTAATATATGTAATACTGTAATATAGTATCGACACTTTTGCAATTGTAGTGTTTATTTGCCTTGTCATTAGGTTTCTCCATACTGTGTCTCATTCGATTGCATCATGCGACGATCTAAAAGTGTTTTTGGGCTGATTGAATGTGTATCATAAATTAATAAATGTGACATATCTATTATGATTCTTTTCTTTTTTTAAATTCATGTTTTGCCATATCACCGATCTGAATCCCTATTGTCGTATAATTCATTCTCTCCCTCTGACGCCGTCTCGCTTTTCAATCATTGTTTATGAAGCGCATCTCCCTCTTTTCTTTTTTTAGACGCCTTTATGTACCCTCTAAAATATATCCACATGTCACAGACATATTCCGTGACTAAGACGCTCAAATCTCGGTGCATTGACCTTTCAGCTATGGATATGAGATGTTCAGTGAAGGAATTCGTTTACTTTTTTGACGTTCTTCAATTGGTTAAGGAAAAGGATGCTAAGATTGGGTTTACGACAATTTTTATTAAATAATTGGAAAACAACCAAAGCATATTTTTTCCTTTTAATGTATCCCGATGAAGCACGACCATAGAACAAAATGGACTGGTTTTATATAAAAGTGTGCAATTACTGTACTCTCTTCAATGAAATATGTTAAATGCTTTTATTGTAGTGTTTTTTTTCCAACATTTTTTTCTCTTCTCACACATCAGTATGAATACATTATAGAAAAAATAAGCATGAGATGATTATAGTGACTCAAATGCTTCGAAAAGATTTTTATTTTGTTTAACAATTTTCTAAAATTAAGTAAATAAAATGCAGAGCAAGAAGAAATCGTAACTGTCAGTCCCAGCAAGACTTTATATATGAGAAAGAGGAGAGAAATGAAATTACCAATTCGTGGAAAAAGCTTCAAAATTTCATTCATCAAATTGCGATAATGCGCTAACGTGAATTCTTAGTTTTCCCTGCAAATGTACAAGGGATCTATGTTTGGATACAACGAGTTTAATTTATTATGAATGTACTGATACATCTTAGAGAACAAAATAATTACATAAAGTTCGATATATTTATTTATATGTCTTATGGTGAAATTCAGGTCGTGAGTCCCGTTCTCGAATCTTTACTTTAATCTTCGCGTTAGTAAGTCGACGGAGCATGTACACCATCGAAATCGTGTTCTCCAACACATGAATTTGATGGGAGCGAAGACGCGGCCATAACACATTTGTCATCGATGATGGAGGAATCACATGTTCCCTAAAGAATTTTGCTTTCAAATGTGCTAGTGACGGAAAGTAATGAAAAAATTGCGTCGAAGAATGTTTTGGTGATATTTATAGAAAAAGTCAAAATATTAAATGAATTTTATGTAAATTATTTCTATTATTTGACTCCCTACAAAATAAAATCCAGATTCACTTTTCTTGACGTTTTCTACTGTCTCTCTTAATATCCATTCATAACCATTCTCAAACTTTCTCTTCCATTTGGAGATAATTGAAATCTTGAAATTACAGAGCCCTAATTGACTACAGAGTATAGAGAGAAAGGTCCCAATACTCCAAAGCCAAGATGTTCGGAGACATTAAAACTTGCTCCAGGCAAGAAATGAATGAAAACGTAGAGGTCGAATAACGGACCAGTCGTAGACATCCCTTGAAACACGTCGTCCTTTATCGTCCTTCATTTCCGTTTTCGGGAAACAAAAGACTAAAGCTGCCGGTTTTGAACACGTAATAAGAAGAAGATTTATGTTTTTGAGAGGAGTTGAGTGCAAGAATTACGTGTCACAGTGTGGTATTACGACTGTAGGAAGTATGTACGAAAGATGAGGGAAAATATAATCGATCTTTAATATACAAAGGGAGAAAGTTACCTCACAAGATCTAATTAATCATTTTATATAGTGTAAACGGTGCTCAGAAGAATTCATAAGCATTATTAGTTAACCCAACGAATAAATATATTTCTAGTCCACGTAACATTTTATTAAGATATTTTTTCTTGGGGCTTTAGGGCTCGCCAAAGTCAAGGTCATTAGATCCCTTCATTTTATTACGACCCAGACAGATCGTATACTACAATTTAGTGTGACGCAGAAAAAAATTAATCAAGAAAATTTTTTATTGGTCAATGATTAATCCATAGTTCCAGTAACGAAGAAGGATTTTAAAACTCTCTCCGCGTAGTGATCGTAAAGTATTGATAATTTCTATAAAAGTGAGATAAGGAGAGAGTATAGCGAAATCCAATCAAAAGGTAATCATATCTCATATGAGAGATAACGAGATATACATTGAGAGATTTTCCAACAATAAGGAATTACATAATAGAATCACATATCACAAATGTTTTATTATTAAAAGAAATACCCATCCTGGCCCGGGTTTTCTCTGGTGTTCCTTCGGGTAGGGATTTTTATAAAGACTCGCAAGGCATCTATTGAAATAATTATTCGCGAATTTATTGTTATTTAATAGTTGCGATTTATCAACAATACTTTCCGAATGATCTATAGTTTGATAATAATACGTACCGGTGAAATGACTGTTTTGTGTTTTATTAAATGCAAATTTTTTGGTATTATATTAATACTATAACACGTACCAAATTTTATTGTTAGGAGTGTGTTGAAATGTTAAATCCGCCTCTGTCTTAAGACCCTTGATCGGAATTGATGGGATGGTCCCTTGCTAGCTTCCGGAGAGTAAATTAGTTTATTGTCCTCCACATGGTAACACACAGTTTGTAACTGTCTTTTTTTACAATAACGTTTATTCACATGTAACGATGTACATATATTCTATGGACATATATGAACAACAAACTAAAAGCCTATTCACTTCCGTGTTCGAACCTTGATTTCTGGGAAAAGAAGCTCTGGCCATCACTGTATAACGGTTCATGTCAAACCTCTTCCTACATTTTCCCCTCAAACTCTGGGCTTCCCAGTGTGGGAGTAGATCCTCCGCACCTGCAAGGAAAATCAGCGAATAGCCCTCCATCAACAGCACAGGTAGGCACAGATCCCCAGTGCAGACAGGAAGTGACAGCACTCAAGCGGGAAGTTGCCTTCCGAACCCTTCCAAGAGCCCAACTCCTTGAGAGAAAAGTGCTCCCTAATGAGCGGGTCCTATTATGGAGACGAGTCATTTCGACGCGACCCATAATCCTCGTCTTTAAGTCAAAAAGTCTTCTCAGAAGTCGGTAGGGAAAGGGTCGCTAAAAGGAAGAGAAGGGCTCTCGGAGAGAGAAAGTGAGTGATTGAATTCTTCGAGATAGTTCTAAATTTAGAAAATACTTCATGAGAATGTTTCTATTCAATGGGGAAATAGGGATTAGACTCATTTCTTTTTCCACCAACGAAGTTTTGTAATATAGGGTTCATTTAAAGTGATCTGTCAAGGCAGAAACTGTTCAAAATCAGCTCCATAAATTCTTACATTTATAGGAAAGTAACAATAAAATCAAAATATGTATGTTTTTCCAATAAATCAAAATTCTTCGAAAAAAATTGACTTTAAAATGGTAAAATTACACCGTGTTAGGAAAAATAAATTGCATGAGTTATTATGCTACGTGGCTTTGGTCCGGTAAATGAAAGGTAACCTCTAAATCGTCAATACTTTTCAGAGAATTGAAAACCATTTATGAATCACGTTTTGCATTTTTCCTGTACTATCAGTTTCGCGAACACTTGTAAATAAATTCACTCTAATTTCAATCCACGAAGAAAATCTAACGTAAATAAACCTATTTCAATCACTTTAAATTTTATGAAAAACAGGGTCACTTCACTCTTTAGTAAAAATATGATTTTAAATTTT
The DNA here is from genome assembly GCA_002313205.1 of Laupala kohalensis. NCBI lineage: Eukaryota > Metazoa > Arthropoda > Insecta > Orthoptera > Trigonidiidae > Laupala > Laupala kohalensis. Next base: position 1,021,594 of record NNCF01126702.1, on the reverse strand, counting down.
TAAATATAATGTCAATATCCAACATTATAATGTACCTTAGAAAACTGGTATGACCAACCTTAATTCATACGTCTAGTGCCATAAATAAAAAATACAATAGTAAATAAAATTTAGATGAAGTTTTAACTCTTTTTAATATGCGGCTGAGTCTGAAATGTATCTGTAGTGAATAAATATTTCTCAGTCATGTCAAATCTCTTTATACTTTGCGTTTAATATATATACTAAAAGGTATATTAATTTTTGATTTAAAAATCCTCTTACGATTTAAAAAAACCTTTTATCGACGTTCCGACTTAATAATATTTTCATCCAAGTGAAGTAAACACTTGTTAAGTATTAACTTAAGCCCTTTACCTTTATTCAGAATTTAAATCAAAAAACATGAATTTATAATCAACAGCTACTTCCCATTCGATTCCATCCAATATTCATGAACTTTAAAACTGAGAACTATCTGAAACAAGAGTTAAAATTCCGTGACATATTGATTTCATCCAATATTCATAATAGAGGTTTGTTCCTGAGGCAGACACGTGCCTGTGTAGACATACCGTCCCCACACGCAACCTTTTTCAGCACGCACACAATGCTAGAGCCAATTCTCAATGGGTTCTCGCGGTGATTTGTACAGTCTGAGCTGAATATTACAGACTACCAGCAGAACTACCCGGTTTTGCCCAGATTTGAAAAGAAACATTAAAAAATCATTACTGTGTTTTCTGACCTGAAAACACGTGTCAATAGGGCTGGATTTCTTAGTTCATTTTGCTCGGCATTACCCTGGGGTTTTATACAATATTCTAAATTCGTATGTTAATTACCGTATATCTCTACTTTCATGATAAATTTACATTTTCACTTTTGTTAATTTTAAAAATAAATACCTCGAAGAAACCCTACAAAAATAAACACTATTTTCAATATTGTATTCTACTATGTACGTAATAAAT
>NNCF01126702.1:983667-1020636 GCA_002313205.1 Laupala kohalensis | reverse complement strand
GATATATTTTATATATATATATATATATATATATATATATATATATATATATATATATATATATATATATATATATATAATGTAAGGGCCGTAGGGAAATACATAAATATATTAAACAGAATGCTTAATATACGAAGCGCGTTGTTAGGACCTCTTAATTATTTTGTTTTGGTTTCACCTTTAGGTTATGTACCTGAAAACAATCTTCATCAAAACCTTTACATAATTTTGCTTCTACGATTCGGTCACTTAGATTAAACGTTCATCGGATTGTCCACTTCACGTAACGGACTTGAACTCTGGTGGATACATCAGTAAGCTTCATAGTCAACAGTCATGCGAGAGACGATTCACATCTACTGATTAACAGCCAATTTTAATTGTTTTGTCTGCTCTTGTAATCCATTAATATTAATCATACTTTTCATTTTAGTTGCAATAATCCTTAAGAAGTGTCCTTTGGAATTTCAAATAATTTCATCGAATACTTTTTCCGATTTCCATGCCACAACATTCCATAGGATTAACTTTTATTGGTATAGATTTATTATTTAAGCATAAAGTTTGGCTGTTTTCCATTAAATATGATTTATTTATCTATTATTAAATGTACAAAAATAGAGTATTCTTTTATTACAGATAATGAACTGAAAATTGTCTTTTTAAAACGTTTGCAGAAACAATGGAGAGGAATATGATGGAACACACACTTAATATTGGAAGAAGTTAAAGATAATGCAATCAAACTGTTCATTTTCACCAGACGCTTCAAGGAAAAGAAACTGTATGGTTGTGATTGTGTATACTTTCTCTTTGCAGTTACCTTCACATTGATTCGGAGAATTTTTATAGGAGATAAGACTACATCATTAACAATTGAAATCTTTGTAATTATTTGATATAGATAATCAGTGCATTGAGTCTGGTCCCCTATTATTTGCACTTTGTAATTCTATGGGATCATAAAATAGTATTTTTGAATACAACATTTAGAGACATTAGCCTTTAAAATCTAGGTCGCAGTTTTCCGATTGGACTTTCGAACGTAGAATCATATTATTTGTGCGTTTTAGAACTGTTTTTCATCTTGTCTTCTTTACACTGTTAAAACCATATAAATAGACAGCATGATTGCTCGCCTTAAAACAAACTTACTAATTTACACGATATACCAAAACAAAAAAGGAAATAACAATTTGCAATAACCTTATCATATATTATCGGTTTAGTTACGTTCACCATTCTCAAATACGAAGTCTATCTCGGTTTTGCCTAATATTAAGAATTGCGTAAATACGTAAAAAGACTCGGGAGTGAAATGTCCACTATACTCTTCATTTGTACATGAGTGCCTAGATTCGTACAAAATCATCGAAGTGTCGATTTCATCCGTTTACGAGCTAATTAAGAGGGACCATGTCTCATCAACAATTTTGTTAAAATCGTTCCTTTACCATTAAAGTATTCAAATAATTGGAACACATACATGAATAATTTACTTGTCCATCGTCCAATCCAAAATCGAAATTCTGATATGACTCCATTTTTCATCCTCGGAAGAGAACGTATAAAGGCGAGAAATATGACCAGAGACGTTAGCGCTTCAATAGGAAATTCATCGACGATCGTTCATCAGCTGCGGAGTTTCCCCTTGAAACGAGCGACGTTCCAATGGAAATTCCATGCGGAAGGAAAAAGCGCCAGAGGCTGCACAGCTGACTGACGGCTTCGCGCTTCTCTTCGTTTTGACGCCGAATGATTGGTTTCTGATCGCAAAGTCATGGCTGAGAGAGACGGAGAGAGAGAGAGAGAGAGAGAGAGAGAAAGAGTGTGTGTGTAAAGAGACGTCACGGTGCGTAGAACTCGAACACGTTGCAAGAAAGAAGTCTTGGAAATTTTGGGAAGGGTTAGCGTAAGATACTAGGATAAGAGAAAATCATCTTTTTTTTGTTCTTCTCATTATGATTAAATAATTAATGCTTTGGAAACAGGTGGAACAAATTATATATATTTTAAATTTATCCCGTACAATTTCTTTGATGATGAGTGATACAAAAGAATCTCTTAGTGCGTTACGGCGAAACATTTATTCAAAATGAAAAAAAAAAAAGATTTTATTTGAACTTGCATAGAACGTAAAACTGATGATAGAATATAAAATGTAAAAGAGCCATTCGAGGTACAATTTAGCGAAAATAATAGAACTAAATTTTCTAAAAAACGTGTCATTTATGATTGTTTGCAAAGAAACAAAAGAAGTCCGAATATTTTGAGGTTTCTGAACCTACATCCACTTCTAAAGCACAAACAGAAAGTATTGGTGCAAACTTCAAATTACTATGTTTACATTTAAAATTTTGTTCGAAGAGATTAAAACCATTTCCAGCTTTTCGATAATTAATCGGAGTCACAGCCTTTTTATGGTCTTTGTTCCCTGGCTTACTATTTGATGTACAGAAGTTGAATTTAAAGGAGTTGAACAGATGGCTGCGAGCAGACTTTCGCAAAATTTAAAGAAACACATCAAATGTGTGTTTTATCTTCGGGATTGTGTGAAATATAAGATAAGAATATATGTCTGGGTTCTTTTTCCAGAAAAGTTTATAACAATGATTTTTTTTCATTTTATAGGAAGTTTTCTTTTCTTGCGGATTTCAGGAAAGAACGGAGTTAATTGCAAAAATATTCAGTTCACTTATTTATATCCCAACTAACATTCGAACAAACAAGAAAATTGCTATTCTCTGCAAAATATTTGATGCATAATAAAATATTAATTTAAGTATAGTTCCTCACTTTTGTGAATTTGTTGAATCTGAAATATATTATAAATACTCATTTGATGACATAACGTTATTTAAAATGTATTGAGTCGATTTATCATTGTGTTCGGTATCTCCTTAAGGTTCTCGATCTCAGCCTTTTTTCCGCCGTCTCATCGTCTTCGCATTTGCTCGGATTCTTCATTCTCCATCGCGACATTCCTCTGTTTGACAAATGACACGTCACGCTCAGAGCGTTTAGCGAACGTTTTTAAGAGGAGCACCGACTGACGTGGGCTGTTAGACTCAACAGGCGGGATCAACGAAATATGATGAATAGTCACTGAATGGAATACGAAACGCTGATACTCAGATTATAAGAGCTACCAGTGAATATTTTCTTCTCTTTCTTCCGCGTTCAATAATTGTGGATGCTCCTCTGTGGCTCGGGAATAGGGTTCTAGCTCATCACCGGGTTCAATTTCGGGTGGGACTAAAAAAAAAAGAAGAAATATGTAGCTTTACACATGAATGCCCCAGTTCATATACCTATGACTGTTGAAAAGCATACCCTCCTTCCTCTATCCATCTCCTTCGTATCAATAACTCTAACTATTACTAACTACTCCTACTAACCCCTCCACGTGGACAGAGGTGTCGTTAAACCCAGCTAAGCGGCCCACCCACTAACATTAACCTAACACCCAACTCCTTCCTCCTTTCGCTCCACATAGCTAAGCTTCAATAACACGCTCCATTTCCCATTTACAAATACTACAATATAAAAAAATATAATAGTTGTTAATAAGGAGAGTTAAATAAATTTTAAAGGTAATTGATAACTCTCTCATTTTAAACAGTCATTTGGTTTTGTTTCATTGTTCCCGCGTATTAAACTTATGAGAATGAGGGAGGAAGCAAAAGTGACTTCAGAACCGACAACTAGTAGTCGGGATCTGAAGTTTCATCGAAATTTCTTTTGCACTTGAAGTCAGTGTTTCAGTTTCATCGAAATGCTCACGGACGCTCTTACGGAAATGTATGTATAATATATATTTACGTAAACTATTCTCGCATCTTCCAGTTAAGTAATGATAATATCGGTCAATGCGTGCCTAAAATCAATGTAGGACTTTTAGCTAAGAATCATGTGTAGTTGATTGCGCTACAAATACATGTAGAGATATGAATTGGTTATATTTTTTTCTGAGAAACTCATTGGAATACGTTGATCGCATTAAACGATGAAAAATATTTGTTGACGTTCAAAGGTGTAATTGGCATACCATCGCACCGATAGCAAAACAGCTAGCTACACTGGAAACTTTAAATTTTCCTTTTATAATTTCCTCTGTTCCTTGCTCTATAAACCTCTCATACTCAATTATACGTTTGTATAGCATATACTTAATTACAAGAGATAACCATGCAAGCAAGAAACTAATTACGTCTATTTAATTTTTCATGGTTATATTTTATGAAAACGTGTTTTATAAACGTCTCAGATTAGTCCTCATTTGTGAAATACATTACGAAACACGAGTGAAAATATATTATCTATCTACCTAAAGCAAAAGCATGTTCCTTTCGTCGTCCGATAACCTACCTCTGATATTTGACATAATTTTACCATTATTAATTATTTCAAACCAGGTTCTTTCGTCACACTGCCAGACATTTAAGAAAATAAATGAATAACACATATAGAGACATGTGTCAGATCCCCTGTCGACGAAGTTCTCGTTGAAAATGATTAGTAATGGACAAACAGTGTTGAAGATATTAGTATATGACAAAACTATTTTTGTCCCATCAAAAATTTGATTTGCGAAAGGGAATGGAGGAAATGACGCAACCGGAAGGTGTGGGGAGTTCAAAATAGATAGTTATTGGTACATGTGGTGCCGGGTAGGTGTGGGACGTTTGTAAGAGAGTGAGAGAAGAGGCTGCTACACTTATACACTTGTATACTTGTTAACAAATATACTTGTAGACTAGTGCTAGTACAAGAGGTCTGAGGGCGTCTCAAGGTATAGCAAGAAATGATATTTTGTACTTTTTTTAAATTGAATTACAAGAATCAAATCAGGTATGAGTGTCATTTCAGTACTGATTATTTTAGATTTACAACATCCATTACATTTACAAGTTTCTGGTTTGTTAGATTTACAGCTTAAAAAGTAATTTTCACTTCCGGTTTCAAAATTCCAAGATTTACACGATTGTAAATTTTTTAAATTGAAGTTACTATGTAGATTTAAGTATCATTGTTTAAATAATTGACAACCATATATTATTTTGACATATTTCTTTTAATTAACGCAAAGCATTAATAATAAAAACAACATAATAAAGTGATCAATTTTTTTGTGGCGACGGTTTCTCTAAAATATTTACATGAAAATTAAAATTTATTTTAAAATAATATCAAGTGAAAGACGTCGACCATTCAAATACACAAGATAGCGTTACAATTTGCATCAAAACATGCGTAATGTTTAATTCAACTTTCAATTACATTTAAGAACATGCCAGATAAGAATTAAAAGAACAAAAGGTCCAACTCTTATCTTAGTTCTTGTGTCGCCAAGTCAGAAATTGAAGAGGATCATTAACAAATCTGTGACATTTTTTCTGTGTAATAATATTTTTATATTCATAGTAAATGTGTTATAAGTTATTAATGATCAAATTTCAGTTAATCTATTTATCACAGAACAACAAAAGACAGGATAATTATATTTTGTTGCGACTTAGTACTATGTTGAATTCTTAGCGTGTCAGTGGGCGAAGCAAGTGACACAATGAACAGACCATCGGCACGCGTAGGCAATGCGGGTGGTTCATCCAGGTCGAGCAGTGTAGGCGGGGGCGCCCTGAGTTCGTTTTGTTCTTGGGTCTCCACTCCATCTCTCAGAACCCCTTGGTCCTGGAATGAGTGCATGCTGAGATCGGGTTCTACAATGCGTTCCATTTAAGGATTTGCTCGTGACAAATGGTGCGCATTCACGGCTTATCTGAAAGCTCCATTTTTCCCCTTTCGTGTATTCGTCTTCTCCTTCTAGCTAGTCGCAGATCCCAATTTACCATTACACTGAATAACCTACAGCTTAGGGCGCCATAGGGAACGCAATAGATACATTTTTCCAGATTTCAATTGAGTAAAATTCAATTTAAATTAATGTAGAGGATAATGAAAAAAAAATTGAAGATGAGTGACACGACTGGCGAAGGATTTTGTACTATCATACTTCCACTGTCAGTAGTCTAATAATGTCAGGTTACCACAGTCAACAGGTGCCAGAACATAGACTGTGTTTTTTACGTGGAAACTCACATCCACAGTAAGGAAGAAAAAAGTCCTTTAAAACATAGTTATTTACTTTGTAAAATATTAAAAGGAATACTATGGGTGTAAACTACATAAGAATGGGGTGAAATAATCATGCCTACGTCTGATGAATCGAGGAAAGTTTGCTTCACAGAAACACGGACATTTCTATTTTTATATCAGATTAACTTCACTGCCAAAGAAACAGTGAAAATTGCATAAGACCATGAGGAGAATAATAGGTAATGTAGTCTTCGAAGGGAAGCAATTTTTCCATCCAGTCAATTCCAATGAAAGAGTCCAAGTGCAAAAACCGAAGAAAAACCATTGGAGCGGGGTTGGAGAAATATATCCACAATTACCATTTATTTCTTTTTATATCCTTTGCCTGTTCCAACGAATTACTCCGGTTTTAATAGTTCAATTACACCGGAGATTTATTATTGGTGTTGAGTAGAAGTATCGTTCAGTAAATTGGATATTGGCACAAGTTAATATAAGAAAATTCTTGGTATGAGATAATTAAAATCACTATGTTTCATTTTTTGATAACGTATCTTCATCAGTGGTACACAAATTGGAGTCAAGTTTTTTACTATTGACATAGGTTTGAAGGAAAGTTAAAGCTCATAATACGCGTAAATTAATGTCATAAAAATCATGATACAAAAAAATTGGAACAAATCGATGATTAGAACATCTTTTAAGAAAATTCTAGAAAAAAAATCGATACATTTATCTTGATACATTCAGATTTGATACAAAATCTTTGGCATAATCATTTTTTCTCTCCATTTATTCGCATTCGTTTGAAGCAACTGTTGGGACTAGACTTTCGACCCTGCTTCGCTCCTTGGTCCAATTCTTATATCAACGCGTGAACACTAAAGGGGCTATAGCCCCCTCCCCCCATTGGACTTGAACTCTTAACACATAAAATTGAAGTTGATAAATGCCATACTTTGTAAAAGTGTTACCAGATTAATAATTGTTATCGTTATTGATAATATATATTAATTATTAATAATACATATTAATAAAAATAATAATACCAGATTGTTAATTATTTATTTGATGCATTTTATTTAAAGATAATACTTATCAAATTTTTGTTGTAATATCATTTTTAAACAAAAATTCTACCGGGTTAGCCCGCTCCCCCCTTGATTACGCTCTAGATCCGCCACTGTCTGGGATTGCATATTTTATGGAAAAGAAAGGGCAATCTATCTTCGAAAAATGTGAAATACTGAGGTCACACCGGAAATGAACTTCAAGATGATTGTAACAACAGAAATATTCAAAATATTTCATGACTATATCCAAAGCATCAAAGATATAAAAAATGTATTTAAGTTTTAATCATGAATAGAAACTTTTAGATACGTAAATATTTAAATAATGTAAAGGTTGTCGTGGAATGTTCACCGATGAAAACACGGCATAAATAAATAAATGAAAAAAAATCTTACATCGAGAGATGTTAGAATTACTTGGGTACCTTCTTTTTTCTATGGCTGTATTAACATGTAACATTTCTCTCTCCTGTAATTATAATCAATATCATATCATTGTGAATTCAATATGACGTTTCAGTATTTCTGCATTAAACGTATCTGCTACAATTTATATCTCATGAATATTTGTTATTATAGGACAACCAAAATATTTTCTTGGTGAAGACTACCTTGTTAAAATGTCGGCGGGAGAAGTACAGACGATGGCATCAAAAATAAAAATATTTTGTAAATATTTTATTGGGAGGAGGTCAGTAAATAAAGAAATTTTCTTGTACGAAAACACTGGGAATTCGTTAAAACATATATCACCAAGAACCACTCATATATATATAGTAGCTATTTATTTTATTTTTTGTCGTAGCATATTTTTAAATGAATGAAACTCGTTTCGAATAATTATTACTAAGTTGTCTTTTATATTTCAAGCGTAAAGTGTCTCCTCCACCTCCATTTTCCTACCGACGCAATTAGGATGTTTGGGACATTCTAAAAACCTGAGGTAGCTTAATTAAAAACTCCGGCTACCATATTCACCACGAACATTCCTAACTTGAAGAGCTAATGGACAGCTCGTACCACGGCTTCATGGACGACTGCTGCCGCAAATGCATCCAGTCCGTCTCAGCCATAAACATCAACGCGAAACCCTGACACGTGAACGCTGTCATTCGACGGTCCATGTTTTCTTCAAAAGTGCGCTGCGCAGAATTCTTTATGGTAGGGACGTCCAACGTCTCTGCGGAGAGCCACAAAGTGTTTACATACCACACAGACCCACGCCTTTGTTGAATTATTGATGAGGAGATTCATTTCATTTGAGGAGAATTCTCGGAGGTACATATCACAGTTTGCATATTTTTTAATAAACAAACATACGATTCTTGCATTAACATATTCGTAACTCATAATAAAAATTTCTTTAAAATATTTTTTATGCCGCATTTATAATAAAAATATATTTCAATAAATAATCAGAGGGCAAAACGTAATTCAATTGTTAGTACACACGCTGTTATTTACTTTACGATAGTAGGCTTTAAAGGTTTAAACTCACTGTTGGACATAAATTGCTCAGTGAATGCTCGAGTTGCGCGGACGATGCAATTGCTGCGTAAAACTAGTGCGATTTTTTATGCGGCGGTAGTTACGATGTTTTCATCAAAAGTTCCTAATTAATATCCTTATTTTCCGACTGATCATGACGCTTATTCTGATTTGTTACTCAGCAACAGTTAGGCGAATGTTCACAAAATGAGGTGTTAATATGATAAGAAATTAACGTTTTGTTGAAATAACATCCCGAAATTAATGAAAGGATATGTCAAGCAAAGGATATGTCAAGCGATAGCAATTCGAGACCTCTGTGACTCACACATATGCGAGTGAACTTAGAAGAGAAAAGAGAAGTAATAACAAAATGATTTGAATGGTACTGAAAATAAAATATTTAATTTAATTTCGTCGGTTAGTTGAAAGGTATTTTAAATTTTTTTTTGGATTTCGGGAGGAGCTCGCATCCATCGCTTGGGACAGCTGCCAGAGAAGAGGCGAAATACTCAAAAGTTAACCTTTGCACGCACAAAATCCGGTAAATGTTCCTGCAATATTTCATGTTGTCCTGCAGATATACAGAAATCTTTTCTTCATCAGAAGGGCATATCCCGCTGAGGCGGTCGAGGCTAAAGGTGCATGCCCTTGTGTGGTGATGATGAAGTAGCAGACGGATTTAGAAGGAGAAGACGGAAGAAAAATTGTTCATAAATAAACGGAAGACGAGTTTCAGAACGCTGTGTGATTGGAGGGGAACTAAGTGTATAATGAACTAGTTCAGTTATCTTGAAATCATTTTTCCAAGTTGAGATAATTATAAAGTATATTTATTAATTTATACGTATTAAAAGCTACCTGATAGTTTTAAAAAATAAGTAAAATTAGAGGAATTGTTAAAATGATTTGTTTTCAAATTATTATTGGAGAAGGGGATTTTTCCTTTATCCACAAAAATAGCATATGATCATTAATAATATTAATAATCAAATATATGCTATATTAACCATAGCGAGATGAGGCTGGAAATGAAAACTGACACAAGATGGAGACGTCGCTATCAAAAGTGTAATTAAACTATTCATTTCGTCGCGCAAAATATTCTCACTTCCATCATCAGTATCTAGATTGTCTTACTACTAAATAATACCGCGTTTTGAAAATGTCATTAGTATTAAATAATTAAAAACTACTCTTTAAAAATATTTGTGATTAAGACTCGTTTTTCCATTTCCTTATTTGATATAATATTTAAGTTCAGTTTCAACCTTGACTATAAGTTAAAAAGCTGAAAGTTTTTTTCAATAATTGACTACTTTCATAGAGTGAACTCACACGAATGTTCCATGATGTTGTAGTGCTTCTTGCCGGATCCGACCCGGAGGACCAATTTGGTCGTCACTAGAGGATTGACGCCCCAGCCTGGCTACAGGCATTGCGCGCGTCCCTCGCATTCCTCCTCCCGCTTCCGCCAGAGGGCCTGCGAGACCCTTCTGGAATAAGAACGTCGCGACGGCGTGAAATATCGGAGGGACGACCCCCGAGAACTCGATCCCGCTCCACGGGGTATCGGGGATGGTGAGGGACCTGCGTCAGGAGACATGCGATGAAGGGGAATGGGGAGGTCAAAAACAAAAAAAAAAAAGATAAAGGTACCGAAAATGGGAAACGGAGCGGACAGGAGAGGGATGAGCGGTGATTAGTGAGGTGACTGGGCACTGCCGTAATGGTCCTGAAGGGAATTGGGACCTAAGAAACTGAGGTAAAGACGACTTTCGGTATTTGGATTCATGTATGGGTACGTTCGCAATAACATTATATCATATTAGAAGAAAATACGCATAAATCTGAGAAAATTTCATATGTATCTATGATTTTTTTAAAGATAAGAAATCTTGAACTAAGATTGATTGTGTTTCGATATGACTGTACCAAACCATCATAATAACGATTCCTCATTGATCTTAACGTATGTTCAACATTTGAGAGAATCGTAATCAATGAAAACCCTTATATACGTTATAAGCCAGTTTTCAGAATATGTAGGAGGAAAATCGTGGATAAGATAATAAAGCAAAAATACGTAAGGCAAAATCGAGTAGACATTAATAATTAACACTATTAAGACGCACTACCTTCGCTGAAACCTTTATCTCAATACTGAGAGAGGGATAAGTATAGGGTTGCCACCCATCCGGGTTTCCCTGGATCTGTCCTAGTTTAAATGGTGTCCGCGGAGCGTCAGAGCGGGGTTTTCTTAACTGTCCGGATTTTGTAAATCTCTTGAGTAGCGCAGACTAGTCGATCAAAATTTCAAATCATTTCAAAATCTTTCGAAATTCGCTCCTACATCCCATTATTCACCGAACGCTAATTATGTTTTGCAACGGTGTAAGCGGTGCAACGGTTTTGTTAATTATTTTTGCAGTTGATCTTTATTTTTGTCGCAATATGTAGATTTAACTATTCCAATTTGTTCAGAAATATGTGTTTCTGTGTAGTACCTCTTTGTTTCTTATTCGAAAATACTAAATAAATAAACTCGTAATAATATTATTAATCTTGTTTAATTACTATGTAGGGTAGAAATCGTATAATAATGTCCGGAGTTTAAGATCCAAAATCCATTGTTTTTAGAGTCCTAGAGAGTGATTTTGTAGATGGCGACCCTGTAAGAAGGAAAATGCGCGGTGCCAGTCGCATGAGGTCAAAGGATTCCAACAACGCAATTTCATCATTTTCAGCTTGTGGGATTAAAATTACTTGTTATCCTCCCTCTGAATGGTATACATCATGTATTTAGAAAGAAAGCAATTACGGTGATTTAACATATTATGGTATGCCAATAAGACATCCACATAAAAACATACAGCAATTTCCTAGGTGTATGGAATTGAACGATTTCATGAATCACATTACCACGAATTTGCGTGACACTAGTTAAAAATCTCATATCAGAAGCCACGCGATGCTAAAGAAGTAAACACCCATAATGGTCCATAAGACCACTCATGCTTTCATTTGAGCTACTGCTAACGAAGTAATTGAAATGTTTCTACATCCGATGTATTGCTTAAATCTTAAACATCGTTTTTATGCAACAATCCTTTTTAGTTCTTCGTTTATTACCAATCATAACTTTTCATTGAAAAAATATGAGTAGTTTTAGGAAACAGTTTGCGCTGTGCGAATGAGATCGTAGATTAGATATGAAAGTATTCACCTCAGATTTCCTAAGTGATAACATAAAATAATTAAACAAACATTGCCATAATACTCTAGAGTAGCATTTAATATTTTGATATGTTCGAATGAAGAAGTAAACGGATTCGATTAGAATATTTGTTTTCTAGTTTTCGACTAATGTGAGGCGAACTGTAGATTAGACAGGAGTCCTGTGGGACAGATACAGAGAAAGGGAAGATCTTCGTATTGGTTGTGGTGGAGGAGCTTCCACGAACACAGCTGTCCAGACGTTTGGTGGGGTGGTTTGTGTTCCTTGTTCGGAGGGAAACATGTTTCCGCGTGCGAAATGCTTCCCAGAGAAGATGTTCCTGCGCTGGGAGATCGTTTGTCACATTGCTTCTGGCATTGACGATGAATTCCAGGATGGAAATTCACTTCCAGTAAATTCTGAAGAACGCTGACGATGAAATTAATACACAAGATATTTGAAGGAATTCTTAAATCAAAATTATTGAGAGTTGTTGTGGACTTATTGCATTAGTTAGCTCGTTAAAATATAACTACTCTCTTCCAACATATGCTGGATAATATTGTTTAATATATTATTCAATCTTGCATTCAATCTTAAGTATTGTCTATATACACAATATTCATTGTCATAGTTTTTCAACCATTTTATTTTCAGCCATATTATTGCAGCATGTGTATTGCCCTAGTATTTATTGCCAACCTTAGGATGTCTACAGGGGACATTATTTTCTGCCATAGTTTTTCAGCTCAAAAACTTTTTCATCCTTGGTTGAGACCTACGTCAGGTGTAACAAATATTGAATAATAACAGAACATGAAAAAACGTAAATATTTATAGAAAGTTGGGTTGAAGTATAAAAAAACAGAAACACAGTATTAAATATTATAAATATTGATAAAACTCGATAATTTTTGTGTCATTACGTAACTTTATAGTCCTACTAGGGTTTTCGTATGTATCATTTCTGATACCGTTTGTAATAATTTTCCTCTTTGTGTTATCCCAATCCATCAAGTGGCCATTATCTATACAACAGGATGTTACTGCATTGTATTCTATTCATTTAAATTTAGTTCGTGTTCCTGTATTCTAGTTTTCAAACCTCTCCCAGCAATATTATCCAACTGATTCAAATAACTGGGAGGATAAGTTATATAAGAATGTATTTAAAAATTAAAACACTAAAACAGAAAATTGACGACCTTGAAATTAAATTAGAAAAGCGTTTGACTTTTTACTATATAAATATACTCGATTTGAAAATATTAACAGATAAATAAAGTCGAAAAGCACTCGATAATACCACAGCTCATCCCATACATCTCATCCCTACTCGAAGGTTCTCCTGGAAGAAACCTGGGAGGCTTCCTCAGGAAGCATTCATTCACAAAACCCTTTAGAAACTTTTCTCCTGAAGAGCAAGGAATGTCGCGATGTCATCTCCACTGCAGTGACACAGGGAATACCCTTCGCAAGCGAAAGGTACGCGAAGTAGGGATAACAACCTGCGCACCTGTCAGCCCCACGCTTTTCCAGTGCCTTTACAAAACAAGTTGGCCCGCTTCACCATTAATTCCCAGAAAATTATCAAAGAAAAAACAATCTGATGTCCCTATAAAACACTTGATAAATACTTCATTCTCAAATAAACTTACATGAAGAGGATAGTGAATATGACATCAGTGTTATGTCTCTGTACAGAATAACGAGCATATTTTGTAGAATTGCTCTCTTAGTCAAAGTTAGTTTTCATAGAAGAAAATATGAAATATTACGCATATGAAAAGTTCTAGTAAAAGTTCCCGTTCTAGTAAAAGTTCTAAAAGATGTTCAGATAATGGTTGATACTGTCCACAACCATGCGGAACTGTTGGTGACTGAATCCAGTACAACACGTCAACCAGAAGTGCCAAAAAAAGTTAGGTAAAGGAATGAGTTACAAAATCACTTGAATGTCTCTTTTAGGGACGGAGGTTTACGAATTTTGTAAACAAATCAATAAATAATAATAATATGTATTTCATAATAATACATTTACATTTTAAAATGGTCCACATAATGATAATCATAAATAAAACGCAGCTGATTGAAAGAAAAAAACGGAATAATACTTTGGAAAAACATCTGGTCTCGAGTTCACGTGATTCTCGTTACACATTTTACATTTCAGCGATAAATACAATATGGATCATTAATCTCCCTATTAACATAGCATTTAACATACTCATGCCAAGTAATTGTTTGGAATGTATTTAAGATGGTAAAAACATTTATAATGTAGATACTAAACAGTGGAGTCAGCGTGGCTCAGTGCATAGAGCACTGAGTTGCTGGCTGGATGGCCGGGGATCGATCCCCCTCAACATCCAGACTGACTCCCAGGCCTACTCAGCCTGCTATAAAATGAGTACCAGGATCTATCCTGGGGTCGAACCGGTCGGAGCGAGATGCTGACCGCAACTCCTCCTTCTAGTGTCGGGGTCAAGAAATCGCGCGAGCTCTACCCTTCGCTAAGGCCCACAAAGGGCTGTAGTACCAGGTAAGAAAAATATTCTGAAGTGTGCCCTACCAGACTACACGATTCGTTTTGTACTTCGAAATCCACTCAAACACGTTGAAGAACGATTGCTGTCGCAATTAACAAATGTTTTTTTTTTTTCATAAATGTAAAAGTTATTGAGATTAAATCTAAAAAATGGTGGGATATATCTAATTGCAACAAGAAACAAAAATACAACTTTCGATTTATATGATGTTTGGTTTTCTTCAGATTTTCATTTCCAACATTAGCGGCCTACTCAGTGAATGACTCATTCTAGTCCGGGTTTTTCTCTGCTTTTCCTCCGGGTGGTGGCGGACTATCCATAGGTGGAAACGTCATTTATACTTCTGTTTTTACTTATCTCGAATTTTTACTGCACATATCTGAAAACAATTCATTTTGGAATGATAAATGGATAATTGTACACATTTATTAAATAATTTCCTTTATAAATCTTAAATCCGCCACTGCCCTTGGGCCCGTGATCGGAATTCAGGTGATGGTCCTTTGCTTGTTTCTGGAGAGCAATTTAGTTTACTATAACTAACACGGTAATACGCAGTATGCAACTGCTTTTTTGACAATAAAGTTCATTATTTTGTATCATCATTTGATCATTCATTCGTCAACATGAGAACAAAAATTAAAAATAAAAGGGATGAAAATTTGAAATATTGACATGATGTTATTTTTCTACTGTACACGCTAAGAAAGAATCCAAATCCAATTTTAAAGTGATAATTTAGAGTGAAGTGTGAAACGCATTTTTGCTTTAGCTTATGAACACGCTATTTTAATCTACATTAATTTTCAATAAAGGATAAACGAATCAAATATATATTAACAAAATCTACATATCATAACAACAAAACCTCTCGTGTGAAACGGGGCAGAGTGGACTAAATTAAATGTTTCCATTAACATATCTTCACCTGACTTAATAACGCGTTCCTTCTTTACAACACTCCTCTATTATAATAAAAAGTCCGTCTCACCCATGTTCCCAAGAAAATTCAGGTTAATCAATTCATTATTCTTACAAGTTTTGTGACTGTGGAAAATTTAAATAGTTACTTTTATGTAAATAATATGTATGACTATAAATGACTCCGAAAACATTTTAGCGTTAGTTTTATGAGATTGGTCCTTTCTGTATTTAGTTTCCTAGATCCAGAAGTATCCCGTTTGTTCCCAGTGCTATCTGATCCCACAACCTAATGAGGGTGTGTGCTGCGACCTGGAGACCTCTTTTGCGTGCTAAGCGCGGCGTGTTTAGTATAAATCGCTCGTGTAATCGAAAACTCCTCTGCAGGTCTTGTGGGCGACGTGTGGCACACGTGCGTCGCACATTAGCACTGACTCCGGTTCCTAAAACACAGACGTTTCGAGATATGAAACGGCTGCTGCTTCTGCAATGGAGTGCCGCAGTCTTCCAGTGCTCAGAAAGAAGAAAGTACTCAGCGATCGCCAACCGGTGATCCGTGGACCACTGGAAGTCCAGTGGAAAATATTGATGGTCCCCAGAAGCACTGTCTGGTCTTTAATTGGAATTTTTGTTCGTCTATTGAAAAAAAAAACTAGTTTGATATTTGATAATTTCTTCCAGTCATATTTGAGAATATGGAAACAACAAGACACTAAAAACATGTCTTTGGTGTAATTGATGTTCACGTGTTGAACATTATCCATATCGTGGACAAGTACTCGTAACCTCATTAGATTTTATTGCATCACTTGAGTGAATATAAAATAACTATTTTCATTATTATAATTTGAAATATTTTATATAAAACTAGCTGAGAACCCGCGGTTTCGCTCGCGTGAATTTTGTAATATATATGTAACTTTATTCTTTCTCACATTGATATACAGTGAAAATGTTATCCAATAATGGTGGAGGTTTGACAGTATTGGTGTGTATCAATCCTTCATTTTAACTGATGTAATTGAGAATACGGTTTTAGAAAACACCAATTTCCCATTTCATCCCCTTAGGGGTGAATTTTCGTAAAATCCTTTCTTACTTGACATTCTCGATAATTTTTCGTGTCACGCTCTTCCCAACCCTCGCCTTTATAGGTGTCGTGCATAATATAAATAATAAAGGAACATAATGCCCCTGGAAATACCATTATTCATCTCAGAATACACAAAAACCATGCACTCGACCCTAATATCGGTCTTCTTACGTTAATATTACGTTTCACCCTTCCCACCCCAGGTCTAAGGATACCGTGGCACTATGTGATCTCAAACTTAACGGCATTGGTAGTTTCAAAATCTCATCAACCCTAATACTATGTATCCGATGCAATTTTCATACTTTTATATTTCAAAGAGGTTTTCATTTCTTTTTATTTATAAACCCATGTACACCCTCCACCCAAGGGGTGCTATGGTTTGTTCGTTTCATGAGGGATGAATTAAGACACGATATCGGGATTTCACTATCACCTCAGCGATGCAAAAAATTATGGACTCGTCATTGGTATGCCATGTTCGATATTTTTTCATGGTATCCCTTCCCTAGGGGTGCTGGAGTTTATACGGGCTGATTGTGAACTTTGCCATTTTTGAGATTGGCACTACGAATTTCAGCGGTCCCGAAAACTAATATCTGTCACTTTCGATACATTTGCATTTCACTCCTCTCCCCCATCACAAAGGGTTTTTATTCCTTATAGGGGGTGATCGTGTACTTATGTGGCAATGAAGGTGTTACTTCACTTCAGCGGTCACAAAAACGACTAATACACTAATATCGATTTTTTAAATTATGTTTATCTGTCCTTTATTCTCATCCCTATCCCACGAATGCTTGGCGTATTATATCTGCAAAGTGGACTGATTGCAAAGCACCGCGGACGTTCTTATCCATCCCAACGGCACTCAAAAGTGTGATTGCGAATCTAATATCGAATCTCTCCGTTATTTTCACATGTCATCCCCTTCTCTCCCCTCCTTAGGGGTGCAAGGGATGTCCTACCCCCACAATACTTGTTTTCATATAGTCATCTGGGAACCAAGTTTGATCGAAATTGCTCCAGGCTCGTACAAAAAGAACTTGGTGGGATACATACATAAAACATTCCAACCCCATATATATCAATCCCCTTTGGCCACGGTGTCAGTGCGATTGCTCGTCCCTTCACATTCATTCGTATTTTCCCCGAAACACTTATCTTTATACCATCATATCTCCTCATACTAACCGCGGACATCGCCTTACAACAGATAGAAAACAAATAAAAAATCTTCTAAACCGTCTCCAGTATTTCTAACTTTTTCCGGAAAATAAAGTTGCAAATAACTCCAGTCCAGGAGGGTAAAGGAGCGAGAGCACATGAGAGCATAACTTTCACACTTCTCTGGTCGTGGGGAAGGAGTTTTTCTTCGAAAAGTAGGCCCTATCGGTGTATTCTATGTAAATTCCGTCATGGTTGTTTAGTGTGTTTCAAAAGTTTCAAAAGAGCGAAAAATAAATTTACTTATATGAACTTCAAATGATTCAGTGTATTAATATTAGAGCTAATAATATTTTATAGATAGACCACTTTTTAATATAAAATTAATGGAAATCTACTAATAATCGGTGTGGAGGATAGGTTATTCTATCCTAACTGCACCGACATGAGAACTCCCACACTCCCAAATTAGGCCTATGTCAACAAATTTTAGTTTGCGTTTTAATTTGTTAATTTTAATTTGTCCTTAAATAAAACATTTTATTTATATTACATATTTCATATTAAGAATATTTTAATTTGATACTATTGCTAATTGCATACTTCCATAATGTATATTTAAAGGTTAAAGAAAAAATGAATAAGCCGCATTTTATGAACAGGAAATTGGCGATTTTTTAATAAATACACTAAAATTAATAAAAATTAAATTTTATATTTGCCAGTACTTTTTATTTTTAAATAAAGATCAATGATTCATTTTCATCAATGTGAATGATTTTTTTTTTTCGATACACTTTCTGAACCTTGCAAATTTGATCGAGGTGAATCTAACCTCAAAGGATCCCGTGTCTAATGTGATCAACTGTGTTTTCTCAATTTCTCATAAACGAATTAAACATACAACTTGAGAATTACCAGTAATATTTTCAGAAAGTAAAATCAAAACATGTTCTCTTGAAAACTTCGATATAACGTTAAAAAATTGTTGAATCATATTATTTTAGAATATAAATTTGTAATATACTATGAATGAAACTTAAAAAGAAATTTTTTTTCTGCAAATAACAATAATTTGTATGGTTGAATATACATTTTTAATGTAAAATTCAAGTAGTCAATTACATTCATGCGTTTTAATAGGTTTCGCTGAAGCTCTTTGTTCATCGCAACTGTTGTCACTGGTGTGAATGAGAAATGAATCTGCTACCACCAAGTACAGATCAATAGAGCGCCCTTCGCCTCAAGCAACTGAAATAATATTCTCGGGAGAGCTGATACGGCGACCGAGGTGGATGAAATGTTACAAGAGAGAAGAAGCTGTCGTGATATAGTTGTGGTGTTGGTATGAATGGGTTGAGAGACGTCCTAAAAATAAGTTTTTCCTTGCAAAACCAACGTACGTTGGTAATTCTTTAGTAATTCCAACGTAAGTTTGAAAGGATTAATTACTTCAAATGTACCATTAATTACTTAAAATTTTCTTGTTATGAAGCTGATAAAATATGGAACGACATTTTAGTCTTATTTAAATTGTAGTAATTACTGTTGACTACATTCATAGTCAATTATATTTTCTTCCGGGATTACTGTCAATCGAAATCAAATGAGTGAATGCTCAATATTTCCACAATAAATTTACGTTTTTGTGAAAGGTCTATGATTATTACAACAACGAGCAAGCATCAAAATTAACATAAATTATTATTCTGCGGAAAAAAAGGTGAGAGACAGTGATATTCTAGTATTTAGCCTGTATCATCAAATCTCTGGCGTCCAATGAAATTAAAAATACAAAATAGGCAAAAATTCTTCCGAATTCCAAGGATTCTTTGTTCAATAAAAACTCTTTTTCCTAAAATAAATGAGATCCTTTATTATGAGTTTCAATATACCTTGGTATAGTACTTCTTTTTACAAATTAATATATTTATTCCCGAAACGAGAAAGTAATTATTTTTTAGACATTTAGGCATAGTCAAACATACCTAATTCGAACTTTCTTAATTCGAATTCGTTTTTAATTTAACTTTTCGGTTGGCCCCTAGAATTTTACATTACAACATTATTAAAAATCGTAGATATCTCAAATATTATTTTGAATATTTCGAGCGTTTAATTTCTATTCGTGAAGATAAGGAAATTGTTATTGTTTGGATTGCAAATCCAGCTATCAGATTCAATAACATGGCGTATTATTCTTTTAATTTCGGAAGATTTGGTGGAGGAAAGGGGTCACTTTATCCATTTCTGCTGCCGCCCTCCGAGTTTTGGAACCTTCTCCAAACTTATCGCGACTATCCCGGGCAATTGAACTCGAGATTCTCACGCAAATCGGCAAAAAGTAGCAAAAACCTGAGATTTCTATTCCATTTCCATTGTCTTATTTGTAAATGGGAAATGTAGCGTGCTATTGTAGCTTATCTACATGGAGCGATAAGAGGTAGGGGGTGTTAGGTTATTGTTAGTAGGTGAACCGGTTACCTGGGTTTACCAACAACTTGGAGGGTCCACGCGGAGGGGTTAGTAGAAGTGATTAGCAATAGTTAGATACTAGCAGGAGGTGGATAGAGGAAAGAGTGTTGGCTTTTCAGTAGTCACAGCTATATGAACTGGGACAATCATGTGAAAAAGCTACAATTTTTTTTGGCCCCACCGGGAATGGAACCTGGGATGACTTGGTGAAGAACAAGAACGCTACCACATGACCAGAGGGGCTCCTGACATTTATTTCTTAACATTATAAAAATAGGTACTATATTGTAGACAACACTATATTACTGTTTATTTGACACTATATTTATTATTATTAAGAGGATATATTTTCATAAGTTCTGACCTTATCACCCGAAAAAAGGCTAAAGAATAAAATAAAACGTGATGGCATTACCTTAATTTACATTAATAAGGTATGCAAAATATTTTACCGGGACATTTACTTCCGATAGAGTATTATGACACAGTCTTAACGCATTTGAAAATCAAAATTCTCGGAGTGAAAAAACAAGACAAGTGGTTGTAGTCCTGGGTCCCAGACATCCCGAGTGGGGTGGCAGCGACGACGGATGAGATGCAGGCGCGTGATGTGCCGGAACTAACGGCAGCCCAAGACGCTCCGTCGTCTGCAGTCTCCCACCCACAAGCTTCATCCCCTACGCCACCATTTCACAGCCGGGCGCCACCCTGAAGCGTTCCTCTTGGCATCCTCCTCTACCCCTGGAAACGTCTTCATGGTATAAAACTCTTGGCGTGCGCACTTCTTAGTAGACAATTCTACAAGTACAAGTGTAATATATCCCAAGAGAATATCGAAATACAACACAAATTTTGGAAAAAAGAAATTGGCAGAGGAACTCTTACATTTCACAATGATTGGCAAAAACGATGGGATAACACGAGTAAGGGACGTATAACATATGACTTTATAAAGGATGCTAAATTTGGCATGCGAAATAGAATTGATATTGAATTCTTAACTGGACGTGGGATTTCGACATGTATTTTCAAAGAATTAAGAAACGCGAAGATGGTTGCTGTATGTGTGGAATGTGTTTGGAAACAACGGATCACTTACAGTAGAAGTGCGTATATCATGGAAAAGAGAGGTGTGAATATTTACAATTTTAAAACGGGAAGGAGTATTCAGCGTTGCGAATAAGGGGAGTTTAATTGAAAAAAATCAACGATATGAGGTATTTGTGGAATACATAACCCAGATAGGATTATTGAAGAAAGCACTACAGATGCAGTAGATACGCTAGAAGATGAGCGTCCGCCTCTTCGTAGCAAGAGCGGGAAATGAGGCTGCATAACACCTGATGTCGTGGCTAAATGAAGCAAAAGCAGGAAACAGAATAAGAGCAAATGTAAAATATGAGTCTTGCAATGACCTTAGTTAAAGACTAGAATGACCTTAGTTGAAGGGCATTGTACATCATAGGTGAAAATAAACGAAAAGAAATGTAATATCTCATAAATATTATTTATACAATTCTAATTCTACCAATCGCAGAATATTTTTCTCAATACGAGATAAAATAAAATTAAAAGTGTTGTAAAGCCCGGCAATGGCTTTCTTAGATACAGGGTAAAATAAAACCAAAAAAGTCTTTTAATTGTTTTCAACTGTTGTTAGTAATGGTGTGTATCTGTAATAAAGGCTGTTTTGAATCTAATGTGTGTTTGTCAGCTTAAATATTATCGACATTAATAATATGAAGAGAGTAGCAGACGCTAGTAGAAAATCTAAATAAGAGTATATTTTAAGGACTTACTTTAAAGAAAAGTGACTGTGGGAGAGACTAGGAAGGATTACATGGTTCCAGACTCGAGTTTGTAATAGAGGAACATCGTAGAGCAGACATAATTCATCGTATGCATGTTCCCGAATTATTTTTATTTGTCTACTCAAATAACATCATCAGAACTTGCTTATGAAAATAGGTATGTCAATTCTTAAATTTATGCGAAAACTTAACAAAATTGAAATTATGTAAATTTGTGCTAAACAATTTGTGCGTAAAATATGTGTATGTTGTAGGTGTAAGCAAATAAAAATAATTCAATATTTTATGGAATATTGTGTTTTTGAATTTAAATGCATACATCTATTGTATTCCATATAAAATTCATCAATAATTTATTTATGTCTTCTTTTATAACTACTCGTCCATCAACAGTACGTCTATTTAAAACATATACCTCAATACTTTTTTAAAGTTACAAAATTATAAAATGAATGCTTGCTATATACTTGCAAAGAGATCAACACGGTGCAAAATAGTTTACGTAAATTGAATATTGTTCTGAAAAACTCATTCAAATTTTGTTTACATAGTACGTGCTATTATTAATGTGCTTAGTTGTTCGAAATATTTTCAATTTAATAATATAATTTCGATACAAAATATATTTTTTCCATCATAATACTTTTCTCGAATGAGTGTAATGGACGTATGAAGGAATTTTATGAAATATCATAGAAGGATATATTGCTTTTCCCCCACTCCCACCCGCACCTCCCTTAGAGAATAATCTTTCCCGCTTCGTATTATACTAAAATTGGACACACACATATAAATTTTCACTGGTTCTTCTAATATATTTCAATTAGTTTTAACTTTCTCTTTTAAGCGCAAAAATAAAAAGTTAACTGTACTCGCATATCTACAGTAAAAGGAAACATCGTAAAAAATACCCAATACAAAACGTCAACCCACCAACCGCTCATAAAGGTGACCACGTAAACACGAGAAGACTACAAAACAAACGGGAACAGTGGGCCATGGACATAGTACAACAAACAAGTGACGACTAATAAATCGAGTTCGACACAAAAAACTCGCATTACCTCTACTGAAGTACTCAAATTTGATTGTTTCCACCACAACTACCTGAGGAGAACAAAAATGTGATCAACGATGGGTCTTAAACGAATAAAAATATGTTTTCATTCTTTATCCTGAAAATCTATAAAAACTCCAAGGAAAAGACCAATTTATAAAAATGACTACCCAGGTAGGTCCTCCAGATAGAAGTATGGCTCCAGTTCAGCAGAGAAGAGGAGATCCAGGGGGAATGTCCTTTGACGCGAATAAAGCAAGAAATAATATGCGATTGATGACGTTCAAAAAGGATAATCCACCTTCAAGTCGGTATAGTGCGGAAGAACCAGCTAGCACTATGACAATGAAATCAAAATCTGACTCTACTTCTGATTATTCAAAGAAAAAAAACGCACTTGATCACATGAAGGCGCCAGGCACCGCTCAAGTTAATTCACAACTCGATGATAATAACAGAGAACATCTCTCGTCTGTAGTTAAAGAGAAATATCGCGAATTTTCTAATCCGGACGCAAATGCCATGAAGAACAGAAAGGATTCCGTAGACAGATCATTCTTACGAGGTAGTGAAGGAGCGATCACAGGGAGTGGTCGTAAAGCCCGTGACTCGAGTTCTGAACAACAAAAGTATCCCCTGAAGAACACAAAGGAGAGGAAACCTTCGGGAAATCTGACTGGTTACGTGAAACCCGCGAAAGGTAGGGAAAGAGGGGCCAACGATCCATTCAGAAGATCACGAGTTATCGAGAAACCTCCGAAAGAAGAAAAGGTAGACACTTCAGATGGAACTCACAGGCCGAAACATCAACTGTTCGCGACAGCATTGGACGATCCGGCGAGACAAATGAAGGGTTCCTACAGTCAGCTCACAATGGACGAACGTATACGAGCACTATCCTTACTGAAGAAAAAAGGGTTATTTCCAACAGCTCTGAAGTTAGACAAACTTCCCAAACCCATAGACGATGAGGAAGGGGTCGCTCCTTCCAAGGACATCCTTGATGAAACTGCTGTGTTCGAAGTTGTAAAATCAGTAGTAGATGGCCTTGCATCCAAAGATGAAGAAGGAGGTAGAGGAAAGAAACTAAGTATAGACGTTCCTCCTGGGTCAGTCGGAGCTGTTTATCCCCCTGGTACCAAACCACCGGCTCCAACACCAGAAGACAGAGATTACGAGAAAAGATATAAACCTCCTGGTACAGTAAAACCGAAAGGTGCTGTTCCAATATGCGACGAATTTCAACCGTGCGTCAAAACTGAACCGTGTGAAACGAAACCATTAGTCAAAGATCTGTCCAAGGTAATAGATATGTACTTTAAACACAGTATACTTATTAGAAAGCGATAAACAGATGTTTCGTTACAGGAACTATCTCCGTCGCAAATGGAAGCTCATAATTATTTGTCTAAGAAGAGGATCTTTGAGTTTTTTCAGTTCATGATATGTCATTTACTTGCGGAGCAGCCGGGTTAGTATGAGCCACGTGAGTAACAATGACTTCTAAACATTGAAATAAATAACGTAGATCTGTTAACAAATAATTTGGCAATCATCATTTCTTAATGGTGTAGAATTACCTTTCTTTTCTTTTTTTGGTTCACCCATTCGTGACGGGCATAACCCGTGCTTTGCATTGTGGGACTTTCTGACGAAAGACGGGCGGTGCCCGGCCTGTACTTTGAGGTCGGACTTCGACTTATTGTTACTAGACATCATTCATGTCTTTATTTCTACTAATTATCTGAATCTTTCAGAAGTTCATTGTTAAATATCGATTGTTCTCCACCGATGTTTTATTTTGTATTGATGTATGAGTAAAATGGTTGTAGTGTGTTGTTAAAGTACAAGATCATGGCGGAGTCAATGTGTTTACGAAATAAAATGTTTGTTCCATCCAGTGAGTTAGAAGAGTGGGAAATAGAGTCTTTGAGTGACAGATATGAGGAATTGAACAACTTAGACACGGGCGATATTGAGGTGAAATTAGCGAAGGTTCAGACAAATCGGAAGAGACACCGAGAATATCACACTAATCATTTTCATTTCAAATATAATTAAAATATATTTTTCAACAACAAAGGTAAATTCAATTTTTTTATCTCGTAATTCTATTACAAATATTTGTAAAATGTCAAAATAAAAATAACCATAATTTTAGCGAGTCTGAGAAATCCGCGTTTCTGCTTTTCATCTCAATAACGCAGGGCCCACTCTTTTGGAATGTATTATTGACAACATCTGTAAATTAGAAGAAATTAAAATATAAGAGTCCTTTACTTATATTTCATAACTCCGAGTGTCTTTGTTATAATTTATGAAGTGCTATTCTCAATGATAGACAAGAGTAATTTCCTGGAATGAAGAAGAGTACAGAGAACCAGAAAAACCTGTAAAATTGAAAAAATAAATAGATGGATCCAATAAGATTTTAACTGAATATGTCCTTTTCAATAAGTATTTATTTTCAAAACTTATTTTCAATAAGTCCTTTTCAATTGGAGTGCAGAAGATTTCAGGCTCAACCAATATTTAGACACAACCCTCATTGTTGAGAAAATGATGTACAAAAAGAATTAATCTGACGAAAAATAATGCAAAATATATAAATTAAAAGGCATGATCACGAAACAAAAAGAGTTGCTATAAAAATCAAGTACAAATAAGCAATTAACACCATTAAGTTGATATACTGTACCTGAACCCCTAATAATATTGAGGATAGGGGAAGTAGAAATATAGCAGTGTCATATAGTAATAGCGGACTGGATGAGGCCTTCTTTTACAGATTTTGATTACAGCACATCCTCCTTGAAAAATATTCAGTGATGTAGAGATTGACGAGTATTTCTTTAGTTGAATATAGTTTTCTAAGGATTGAAACGATTAGTTCTCATGTTCATTAAATATTCAGTTATATAAATAAATATTAAATTAATAATAATTAAATATTAAGATAGCACACATAGTAAAAGAAGTTTGTCCAAAAGTCACTAACATTTTAAAACCTCTTTCTTGACTTTTCATTCCCTCCAAATTTTCTTTAGCCTAACTCTCATTAACATACCCAAATTGTTCTCAAAATCTTCCAGCACTAAGATAAAGTTCTCTATGTTTTCTAGAATATACGCGATGAAAGGAGTAATGAACTAATTATTAAATATTTATTTCACTATACGATAAAGTCGACAATGAATGCTGACAGGAGCGTAGTGTGTCATCCTGGACCTAATGAACCCATTAGGGGGCATTCCCATAATGTTACCCTTAATATCTTGCCTTCATACGAGCTTTGCAGAGCTTACAATACAAATGACAACAACGCATCGATTAGTAAAAAGACGCGCTAGCGTGAGAATGACGGAATGGCGCTAGGCTAGGTCGGCATAATCTCCTTGAAGTTTGTTAAACAGAATAACTTGACAAATTTTATTTACTACTTTTGGCAACGGAGTGTTTTTGCATATATACGAGTGTATTTTTTACAAATATTTGAGTTAATTTTCAATATTCTGGTATTTATTTTTATTATTAATTTTTCAGTGAAAATTCAAATCGTGGTGGTCAGAAGTATCTTATGTTGCTATTACTTCTTTCAAATTAACCTAATAAATAATGTAATACAGTACCATTGATCGTTACTTTTAAATGTACTTGGGTTGCCTTACTCCTAAGGTTTTTCAGTTTGGTCAAGAAATTAATAATTAGGAGACATCTCGTCTACAGCATTGCGACTGTATAATTTTGACAACTTTCAGACGATCCCGTGGCCTACTTGGGTAACTTGCTGGATAAATGCATGATGTTCCGCTCGGGATTCTCTGATCCACCCCTCCTCTTTACGGAGAATCATGTGAATTCTGTGTACCATGCGATGGATCCAGATGAAAAAGGATACATCACTAGGAAGCAGTTCGAAACTGGTAAGATACGGGAATATCAGAGTCATGTTAGGATTTTTAAAATCAATTATGAGTCCCATACCGGATACGTTTCTTAGAATTGTACCAAATTTACCACACTCCGCGATGGATATTTGAACACTACAAAAGCATCACCTTCTACGTAGAATGACCAAGTTTTCAGCTTCAATAGAGCAAACATTTAATGACAAGTGATGAGGGTAAATGTGTCAAACTTTGATCTCAATTCTTTGTCAAAATAATAAAAATTGTCCTATAGATAAGAATACAAATACCATTATGTTAAAAAGGAATCAGATTCCTTCAATGCTTGTCAAGTATTTTAATTTAAACTAGTAGAATGTTATTTTGACTCTGTAGGTGGTGCATAATTTTGGAGTATAGAATACGTGTTCTAGTTTGAAACATCTGATCTAATTATGATTTTGTATTGGTGAAGAAGGAAAGCTGTAGTTCGTCTTTAACATCTAAATACCCTACAAGATCATAAATTATAAAACATAGTGCAGGAGCAATAAGTATTAAACATTACAAATTGAAGGAAATATCACTTACCAAATCAGAGAGTATCAAATTTTTGAAGGTGCCTACCTGAAACCAAAATACAGTCGAACAACACGAGAAAGGACAGTGAAGGCATCATAAAAATAATGTAGTCAGAGATAATGGTACACAAATCGAGGAAAAAATAAACTCGAATTGACAACTATTTTATTAATAAAAGTAAACATAAAGTATAATTCAAAAGTCTTTCATATAATTTATTTGTGAGGTTATAGTACTTATTAATGAGAATATTAACTTACATCAGGGATAATTTGTTAAATTAGTTTTTTATTCATTCACAGCAATGAAGACAATGAGCGTATCCAATTATGCAGAACCAGAAATGGAAGAAAATGGATTTATAAGTAAAGAATACTTCGTTAATGCAACGTAAGTAATTTTTCATAATGGCTTCAGAAAGCAAAGAAAAATTGTGACCAATAAGTAATGTGTTTCCTAAAAAGTTTCTTGAAAGATTTAGAAAATTATTATGTTTAAAACTATTTTATTATCATTGGAAAGAATATTCATTAAATTATTAAATCGGTGGTATTAATATGGATAATTTCTTCATATCTTCTAGAGTACGTGCTCTCACTGAAAATCTCAATGAAATGCTTAAAGTAGGAGAGGTGGAGCCTTGGCGCTTTTTGGATAGGTGGTTTATCCCATCTGCTAAGGTAAATAGTTTTAATTATTTTGTTTCCTTCCGAAAATAAAAATTAAACTGGTTTTGTGTAAATTTAAGAATTGTTATCAAGAAATTTTTGTCTCAAAATAGCCCGAAGTCGATTTAAAAAACACATAACTTTTTAAAAACTACACAGATATTAGTTCACTTCCTTTATTATAATTCCCTAAAAGGATTTATAACGTTGCAAACGTTGATATACGACGCAAAATAGCCACCAAACGAGGAACCACATCGACGATCGACCTCGCAACGAATGGAACGAACACAACTAATTATTGACTCTTAATGTGGTTGGCAAAGAAAGAATCAACCGATAGAGTTGCGATAATAATAATAATAATAGTAATAATAATAATAACAATAATTAATAATAATAATAAACTTTCATTTCGTGGTTAGACTCAAGCCATCAGACCTGCTCTTCCGCCTTATCACTGTCAAAAAAATAATACATGAAAATAAAACATAAATAACAATACATACATTAATTTATTCATAAACATGAAATTATACCACGAAGAGGGAGGACTAGAAAATTACTCTACTCTGGGGATCGAACTAGTACAGGATTACATTGCTTTCCTCGAGAACGTCCAGTGCTTCCCACTGCTTCTTCCTCGTGAAGCCTACGCAAATCCTCGTAGACAGCCTGCCCGTCAACCTAACTCGCGTCACAACCCAGCATGCTCTGCCGATTCCCACTCGTCCTTCAGTACCCTCAGTCTCACCGTATTGGCAGTCATACATCGATATCTCCAGATTGTCACCGAGACTAATCGATATTGCCTTCATGTGGCACACTCTACCAATCTATGCAGATATTTCTACGAG
This sequence comes from Laupala kohalensis, assembly GCA_002313205.1. NCBI lineage: Eukaryota > Metazoa > Arthropoda > Insecta > Orthoptera > Trigonidiidae > Laupala > Laupala kohalensis. The sequence goes on along the minus strand of NNCF01126702.1, from coordinate 991,695 downwards.
GCGACTCAACAACTTCTACCCTTATGACACGGAACTATAAGCGTTGCCTATTCTTTGCAAAATAAAATGAGTTACGAAATAAGTTAAATCAATATCAAATACACGACATTTGTATTTCACATAGTACATTTCGTTGCAGTATTAAATATTTGTACCATTTTAAGAATTAAGTATTTAATACCACTATCCAAGTCAGACCGGAAGTGATTCATTCTACAGCGAATGACATTACCTTCATTCGCTTCTCAACTTTAATTTTAATACATCAAAAACATATTTACATATTAAATTAATTTATCAAAACCACACGGAGAGAGTAAAAAATATTCGTGAATTCCAGAGTCAGAGAAAAAAATACAATTTTTACGTGATTCTACAAAGGGTTTTTTTTTCGTCATGATTTTTCAACACAACTCGCACATTCTCAGACATAATCAACATACCGACAGCGGTGATCAAGTTATGGCGTCTTCGCGGCCGAACAAAGTGAGATTTTCAGCTGGGGTTTCCCTCACCTGCTCCAGACATGTCGGTTCGGTATCATTAATTTCTCGTCAATCCAACATTTCTTCTTCCAGTTTCCCTCACCCAAGTCGGTTAGATGGAAGAGCAGATCTCATGACGTGAACCTCGCCAAAAGACATAAAATAAATAAATAAATATTTTCCCGCAATTTCAGATCAAACAGGGGAAAGAGAAAGGCGCGGAAACGCCAGCTCGTAGCGGATCCCCGCCAAAGGCGGTTTACCGACCGTCGAGCATCGTGGGTGCTTCAGGACGTGGGTCAGTGGTGGGCAAGAATGTTCAACAGCCTCCGGCGGTTGGTGGACCGCAGGGAAGAGCACCGAGCGTGGTAAACGCATTGGCGAGATTTGGTCCCGGGTCAGTGCTTCAATCCATAGCGACAACACTGCGTCCGTCATTGGATCAATCGTCGTCGAAACGGGAGTCCGTCGTTGGGAGACCGACGCAATCCAAGTCACTACGTCGCGAGGAAAGAGAACAAGCGCACATGCACGAAAGTCCCACGAACGATTGAGCGCAGCGACAGTTCGTGCTTGCCACGCAATAACCTACACGTGGTCATATCATTGAGGTTCAGGTCGTCATGAGTTTCGTACGTGGTAAGCATGTGGTGTCGAAGGTATCAAGACGGTACCGATCGGTGCGTAACAAAACATTCACTAAACTCTGGGAAAATAACAGATCGGAATAATATATAAATTTTCAAATCTTCAAAATGAAATTAGAAACATGGGTATATTTACCTTTTGATTATGTAAATTATTCCTGCGATCCTTAATCTATACTCAGACAAATGAAACTGTTGAAAAATTGCCTTCCATATTAAAGCCTACTGTATTCAATAATGTGTGATAAACATAACTTATGAAATATGTAACTACAATAAAGACAGATACAAAGATATTACTTTACTGATTTTCATCGATACGCCGAATGTAATTTAGTTTTCTTCATGAATGAGTCGGGACAACACATCAAATACATCCATTCCAAAGTGAAATATACAATCTGCAATTTTTGGATACTTTTTTAACATTTATATGCGATAATCCAGATGATGTCTCAATTATATCGTGAGATTTAGCAAAAACAATATATTACGATGTTTGCGCGAAAGAAAAAAATTGAAAAACTTTACAACTCTTTTGAATCTTTTAAATACGAAAAGTAGATACATTCTTAAATTAAACACGTTTACATACGAAAGCCGAGATAATGTCTCAATTTGTAAAATAGTAAAAAAAAAAATCGAAAAATCTCATTTCACCGTATTTCATCCATTTTAAATTGCGAAATATCCTTTCTTGGTGTGTGATACTGTACAGAAGGAACATCCCATCAATATTTCGTTTCCTTCAATAGCTTTTCGGTTGAGTTGATAAATGAGTGGGTGAGTCAGTTAGTCAATCATTCAATCAATCAATCAGTAACTCAGGAAAATACCACTTATTTTATTAGATCTGTAGTAATTGTCTTGGGGAAACTGTTGGCTGCTAGGGTTAAATTAACTTGTATGCAGCACTTTTGAAATGAATTACCAAAATCATATTTTCATCCGGACATCTATATAAACAAAAGAAAACTGCTGACAAAGAATGGCATTTTAGTAGAAGATTCGTTTTGCGTTTAAGATAGATTACATAGCAATGCGGTATCGACATCTATTTAGCACCGCAAGAATAAGGGATTTATTTGTTGACAACATTAAGAGCGAGGCACCATGTTTTATTTAAAATATGTAAAAATCTGTCATTCATGGAACTAAAATTTAATGTTAGGTGATGGTGAGGTGTTGAAATTTTTCATAATTTTTTATTTATGAGGAAAATATTTTGTCTGTGAATTGTTTAACGCATGAAGCTTTTTCGGCCGCGTAGCAACCATCCTCCGTGTTTCAAAAATTAGACATTAAATGCCATAGAAAATATTAATGAAAATAAAACACAGTAAAGTGAATACAACACAATTTCAATTTTGAAAATATTAGAAAAATCTACTTGAAATAGTTCTTGTAATATTTTCAGAATGTAAATTGTTTTATAATACGCTATTCATTTTACTGTATTTTATTTTATCATTATAATACTATATGTTACAATGTTTTCTATAGCACTTAATTTCTTATTTTTGTAGCACAGAAGATGGCCGCTACGCGGTAGAAAAAGTGTTATGCATAAAACAATTCAGAAAGAGACAATTTTTCTCATTTTTTAATATAAGACAATATTTGTACCCATTTTAAAGTTTTTTCAACGAAGCAAATGTTTTCTTTTGTGAAATTGAAACTGAGGAAGAGTGATTGATGTAGTTATTTTATTTTGTGATTTGGTTTCTATTGTAGGAAATCTTTGTAATTACCTATGTAGTTTTTGTTAAAATCTAGGGAATATTTTCTATGCGAAATAGTTTTGAAATGTCTCCCGAATCCAATCATGGCATTCAGTCGTATCTTGGCATGGAACCACTACTAAAAATATCTACGTTGTTAGCATTCATTGACGAAATGAGTTTTAATTTATAGTTCCCTCTGCTAACACAAACATATCCTTAGCCATTAAAATATTTTTTTATGGCAACCCCCACGCATTATAATCGTCGTTTGACCAGTTCCGAGCGTGCGGTTGAAGTAGGTGAATAATCACAACCCCTTTCGTGTTGGTAGGGTTAGGTCTGGCTGCTTTGGTCTTGTCTCGGTTTTATTGCTATGTGATTGGCCGTTATGGGCGGCATATATCACAGGCACGCTCGAACGCTGCCCTCATTTGTCACGGGGTGTCTGGCCCGGAGGCGGCTCTCCCTATCCTTCCTTCGTCTCTTATATCATCTCCACCTTAGTTCCCTCTTTTCGACACGTTTAGTGCTCAATGAAAAAAGGATAGGAATGTAATACGTAGTCCGGGACATATCGTGTCGTAGTAGATAAACCTACCAACGTTTCGATGAGAGGCTTCAATGTGGGATTTGTTTGATACTTTACTAACTGTTGAGATACCGTAGGTATGAACATGGGCAGCTACACAACAGTAAACAAGTACAACAGGGGACACGTGCGTAGAAATAGAAAATATACTTTTTTATTTAAAAAAAATTAATACACTTTTTGGAAGCAACAACTAATAAAATCTGCGTAAAAAGTTAACTTTGTAGAGCAAACTTTGCTTTTATAGATTTCCACTCCAAGATGGGAACATGAGTATAGGGCAGGGACATCTCAATGTTTCTAGTATACTCTAGTATTGCAGCGAGATGCCGAACCACTTATCTAATAGAAAATTACCAAAAATAAATGTACAATAGAAAGATAATCGAAAAACTGGAAATCATAGATAAAAGAAAATAAATATTATGTTATTAGAATAATGGTACTTTATTAGTACGATAAATTAATTATAGAAATATTTTATTGGCGTTCTTTTAAAATGTGTAATAGTAACATTCTACGATTCATGAATGAAAGGAAAACAACTTTTCTTTATGGGTCCCTCCCAAAATCAAGTCCTGGATCCTCACCGGAATACTGTCCACGATATCATCTCTATAGTGAGAAATGTCAATCAGGCCATTTCAGTACTTTATAACCATGCTTAAATAGTTAAATTAATATTTTGAAAACTCCTTTGGAAACTACATAAAGATTTATAACATTATTTGGAATATTCTTGCTAGAAATATTTTCCATAAATATTAACCATTAATGTTGGATGTTTGATGGTATTGGCGTGTACCCACAATCCCTTTTTTTTACTGATGTAATTCAAAAAGACGTTTTTAGAAAACACCACTTTTCCATTTCACAACCTTAGGGGTATATTTTTTTATCCTTTCTTAGTGGACATTATTGATAATATTTCGAGTCACGCTCTTCCCAACACTAGGGGCCTCGTGCACCTGATGTGGTCTGAAGGGTACGTACATAATGCCATTGGAATATAAAATTATTCATCTAATATCGGTCATTTTACGTAATTTTTACGTTTCGCCCTTTGCACCCCTAGCTCTAGCAATACAGTGCCCCTATGTGATTTCATCTTGAACATGGCATCCCCTTCCCTTGAGTGCTGGAATTTATACAGCTGATTGTGAACTTCGACGCCTTCGAGAACGTAACTACCCCGAAAACTACGATCTCAACACTAATATCGGTCACTTTCGATTTTTACATTTCACTCCCACTCACACCCAACACAAAGGATGTTTATTCTTTACAGGGAGTGATCGTGTACTTATCTGGCAATGAGGGTGTCAATCGACTTCAGCGGTCCCAAAAATGATTGATTCAAAACCAATATCGGTCGTTTTTCTATTGTTTACCTATCCTTCATTCCCACTCCTACTCCAGGGATTGTCAGTAGTGTGTACTGATTGTGAACTTAAAAAGCACCAGGGACACTCTTAACTATCTCAACGCCACCGAAAACTACGGTTTCAAATCTAATATCGGATTTTTTCATTATTTTTACCTGTCATCCCCTTCCTATGTGTGCAAGGGATGTCCTACCTCATAGTGCTTGTTGTCATATAGTCAGTCATCTGTGTATGTAGTTTGGTTGAAATTACTCCAGGCACTCCAGAGTTATGGGGGGGGGGATATATACATAAAATATTCCAACCCCCATTTCATCCCCTTTGGGATGTTTTTTCATAAAATCGTTCCTAATAGGAACGATTTCGGAATGTCTACTTTCCAAACGGAACCTACGTGCTAAATTTCAAGTTAGTAGACCACCGAGATTGCCCTAAATAACCTTTTCATAAAATAACTCTCACTTTCTTCGGAGTGCGATTGGAATGGCGGATGCCCATTTCCAGTGCACTCTCATGGTTTCGATCATCATGTACACAGAAATAACAGCAGCGATTGAGACATGTTCGGCTGTGGTATGGTCACAAATACATACGACGAGACGTAAGATTTACATGGGAAATAGAAAATGGTTTTCTCCGGCTAGAGAGATGTTAGAAATACTTACGGGACATGGAAATTTTGGGCAATAATTAGCGTGGATAGGGAAGACATGTATGTGCGGCAATGAAAACGAGATGTTCATGTACGGGAATGTCCTTTATACGATGAAGACTGGAATATTATACGAACCAAAGGAAGAAAGGATTGTACCTACTTCAAGAGGATAATGAACTAATGGCAACAAAAAACAGATATATAAAATGATTTCTGTGACTGTGCTACGACTATGGGTGATAAGGCATATCTAAAAAAGCGCGACATAAAAAAAGGTAAAAGATTACGCCCTTTTACCTGTGCCGGGGACAGACATTTCCAGTAAGAGGAGCAGGAAAAAGCAAACACGTGAAAGAAACCCAGAGATAATTACAAAGAAAAGATATCCACATTATGACTCTGTTGAAGTTGTGGAAAGCATGTAATGTGTCTTTATATCTACCAATTGATATGGTGAAATAAAATTCATTAATTTATTGCGATATGGTCATATATCATGATTTTGAGCTTATTTTGAACGTAATATTTAAAACATGATAAATTAAATGGCGTTTCTATGTTGCTCATTGTTTTATTCGTATAAAGCTTTTTCGGCTGCATAGCAACCACCGTCAGTAACATACACTGAAAAATATAAATGTACATAAAATGACAATAATAAAAATAAAAAATAAAAATAGAAACATAATATGAAAGTATATAATAATTGGGTGAAACAGTATCGAAAGAAGTGTATTTTTGGTTGTTGTTGAAATAAAGAAAGGAAATAACAATGAAAAATGAATAAAAGAAAACAAATACAGAGTGAGCAAACCGACAACGTACCTGAGTATTGAGGAATATTTTTGGCGAATGCGCAGAGTACGCCGAACGGAGGTCATTATATGGAAAGTGGTGGGGTGTTGCGGGGTGGGCTGTCGGGGTTTTCCAGGAACTGGCGGCAGAAGACGGAAAGAATTTCCAAGGGTTTTAACTGTTGGGAATGGGGTGCAGTGTCCTGGAGAGTTGGGGGTGAGAGGGAAGGAATTTGAAGGCTAGTTTCATGAGAGGGGAATGAAATTCAGGGATTTGTTCATTTAATAGGGAAATGTTGTTGTTTTTTAGAATACTATGGATGTGTAAAATTTCTAATTTGATCCGGGGCCAAAATCTATTTTCTACTTCTAAAATATAAAAATCCTTTTCAATGTTAAATGTGTGTGTGTTTTCTACTAGGTGGTTGGCGAAGTGTGAGACTGTTGTGTTATTTTTCCTTGCATTTACGTGTTCCTGTATCCTTTGTTTGAATGTTCGTCCAGACTGTCCGACATACACGGAGGGACAATCACTACATGTGAGAGCATAGACTCCACTTCGGAGGAGATGGGGAGTGGGGTCCTTAGTGAATGATAAGGTTGTGTTCAGTGTTTGTGGAGAGAAGAAGGAAGTGTAAATGTTTAAATGTTTTAAAGAATTCATGAGAGTGGGCCTATGAAAGGGATTGCATGTCTGGTTTGAATATTACTGTTTGGAGTAAGTGATGTGAGGTTCTTCGTGTGATATAATCTAACTTTCATAGTGATTATATTATCAATGAGAAAGGTATTGTAGCCATTGTTTTCTGCTATAAGTTTTATAGTGTCTATTTCTTTTTTGATTTTTTCTGGTGAGAGTGGAATGGTGAACAGACGATGGACCATGGAGTGGAAGGCAGCGTGTTTGTGTGATGGAGGGTGTTGTGAAGAATTGTGTATGGTAGTGTCTGAAAATGTGTCTTTCCTGAATATGTCAAACTGGTGGCGGTTGTTTACTAGAGAAATAGAGAGGTCTAGGAAATTGAGTGTTCTATTGTCATTTTCAATTTCTGTGGTGAAGGTTATGTTAGGGTGAAGTGAATTGAGAAATTGAGTAAAAATGTCAAGTTGTCTGTGAGTTCCCGTCCAAAGAGTGATTACGTCATCTACGTAGCGGTACCAATAGATAATGTTGGGTAGAAGGAAATGTCCTGAGTCAAAAATTTGTTTTTCAAGATTGTCCATAAATAAGTCTGCAAGTAATGGAGAGAGGGGGGAACCCATGGGTAGACCTGAGTTCTGTTGGTAGAATTTATTATCAAATTTAAAATAATTAACATCTAAGCAAAGAGAAATGAGGTTGAAAAGTTCTGTTTTTGCAAAGAGGGGGAAGACGCGGAGTCTAGGGTGTCACGAAAAAGAGTTTTACAATCAGATAGAGGGATACTGGGAAAAAGATTTTTGACATCGAAAGAGATTAATTTAGCTTTAGGAGGAACAGGAATGTTTTTAATTTTGTTTGCCAGGTCCGTGCTATTCTTAACTGTGTGTGATGGACAGAAATTGGTGTGTTGGTGAAAGTGTTTGTTTAGTTGGTATGCTAGTCTGTGTGTGATTGTGTTGGTGTAGGAGACAATGGGTCTTATGGGTATGGAAGCCTTATGGATCTTAGGTAAACCGTACAGCCGTGGAGTGGTTGCGTTAGAAGGAAGAATATTCAGTCTGTTAGGAAAAAGGCCTTGTGATTCTGAAATTTCGTGTTTTAATTGC